>PVLD010035512.1:0-11740 GCA_004027595.1 Dinomys branickii | reverse complement strand
TGTATTTCCTCAGTCGTTTTTGTATTAGCAGAAGTGAAGATAACTTTATATTATACAGCATCCAGTGCGAATTCCCTACTATCTTATCTACAATTTGGTATTTCCTTTAATGTTTTTGTGTTAACTAATGTGAAGATAACTATGTAATACAACATCCAGTTCTAATTCCCTACTATATTCTGTATAACTTTGTATTTTCTGTATTGTTTATGGCTTTTCTGGTTCATATGTCTCCATTCTTTTGTCTTTAAAATAAAAAAAAATAAAATAAAAAAAATTTTAAAAAAAGTAAATGAACATTAATTAACATCATTTAATAAGTCCATATTCAGATTTTTCCAGTTGTCCCCAAAATAGATTTTATTTCCCATCCAGAATCTAACAAATTTTTATGCATAGCATCTAAAGATTATGCCTTTTTAATTTCATTATGAGTTCAGGGAATTGTAGAATGTTCTTACTAGATGATGCTCTGATTATTTCCTTGAGGTTAGATTCAGGTTAAAGAATACTGCAGAAATAGTATCGTATATGTTTTATTACATCTTCCTCTTGGTGACAATAGTTAGTTTTTATTGTCCTAATGAGAAAAGTAGGTATAAGGTGATAGGGCTGAGGTTGGACCATCTGATGTCAAGGCACGTGTAACTCAAAGTTCTAAAGATGTTCTGGAAGAATGAAAGGGTGAGGACTAAATGTGTTATTACCTGCGTGGCACGCAGTGGCATAGATATACTCAACTCAAAAAACTTACTCTGAAACAATCAGTAACATTTTGAGGGCAGTGTAGTTTCAACAAAATATTATCCGGGGCTGGGGATATAGCTCAGTGGAATAAGCGCCTGCCTAGCAAGCGCAGGGTCCTGAGTTCGGTCCCCAGTACCACCAAAAAAAAAAAAAAAAAAGAATATAGACTTTGAACAAAATATTATCCGTCATACTGAATTGAGACTGTTACAACACTGTTACCTAGGCATGGTGGTGCATGCCACTAATCCCAGCACTTTGACGGATGGAGCCAGGAGGAGCCCAGCCTGGACAATTTAACAAGACCCTGTATCAAAAAAAGAGTGGAAGTTAGGGATGCAGCTCATTACAAAGGCTCTGGACTCAATTCTCAGTACCACACACCCCCCAAATTGATGTTATTAATAATTTTGTAGTTTATATCATAATTGTTACCTATAATCATCAAAATGTATACCTAGTTTTGTGTCATCTCCATTTTAAAAACTAAGATAACAAACATGATGAGTACCAGCTATTGGGAAAGCAGAATATTTTTTGCTGAAAGTAGTCCATACATTATTCAAGTGAAGTGGCAGTGGCCCAGCTCCCAGGTTATAGGCACTTGTGAGGCCTTTAGCCTTCGGCCTGGAGAGGCTGACTAGGAAATGATGATGGAAATATTAAATGCAAAGTTACTTGGCAACTGGTTGTCTTACTTTTGAACTGTTTTATGAACTGCAGTAGTTGTAACTGATAATAGTGGTGTGGGTGGATGATTCTTCAGGCACTCTTGCACAGCGTGTGGTGACACACACCAAGTGTAGGCCAGGAGCAGTGATTTTCTATGTTTTATTATTTATAAAATAAGTCCCACTGCTAGAGGGAGGCAGAAGCCAGATAGGAAATTTAAGGAGGAATGTAACTATTAAACACTTGTTAAAACTGTCTTTAGGACAGCAGACATCTTTTCTTAGATAGGTCAAGATTTCTGTAATAGTGACTAAGGGCAAACGGCACATTATGAAGTGTCTGGGCTCTGGAGTGAGAAGGTCACTGGTTATTAATAAAACCTAACATGTCAGCTTCTCTGAGCCGCAGTTTGCTTACGTGGCAAACAGGAATGACAGTGATACAGACCCTGTCCATTTCACAGCATAGGATAAAAAGATAAAGTTTTGTAAGCCGTGACTGTTTTGCTTGTATACAGTTGAGTTGCCTTCTAAGTTTAAAATGATCCCTTATAGCTGTGTATGAATCTTCTGGTGGGAACTGAATTCTTGAAAGTTTACAGTGTGTATGGAAAATACACTGTGGTAAAATAAGAGCATCTTGAGCAGTGTCTGAGCAGTACTGTTCCACTTAACACTTAAACTGATCAAAACTGAGCAGTTCATAGGAAGTTTCCTTTTTGCCATAACCTTTTGTACTGCTTATTATGGATGGACACATACTGCTGTTCAGCTGTGCAGGTGGAGGGGCTCAGAGGTATAACTGGGGGGAGCCTGGACATGGCCTCAGCAGCACAGTGAAACTCAGCTGTATAACCTAGATAGAATTTTCTTGGAAAGCAGCCCAGCGATTTGACAGGAATTAGAACTCCTAGAGAGACTGGACAGATCAGCCCTTGGCAGTTGCACTAATATTACTGTCATGTCTGCACTTGCAGTGGGAAAGGGGAACCTGTGACTGAACTCAGCTGGCCCTCCTGTCGGCAGCTCCTCTACCAAGCGGTGGCCACCATCCTGGCACATGCAGGCTTTGAGTGTGCCAATGAAAGTGTGCTGGAGACCCTCACCGATGTGGCACATGAGTATTGCCTTAAATTCACCAAGCTGCTACGCTTTGCCGTGGATCGGGAGGCCCGGCTGGGACAGACCCCTTTCCCTGACATTATGGAGCAGGTATTCCATGAAGCGGGTATTGGCAGTGTGCTGTCCCTCCAGAGGTTCTGGCAGCACCGCATCAAGGACTACCACAGTTACATGCTTCAGGTGAGCTCTCTTGTGTGGAAGTGGACAAAGTTGTGCAGTCTAGGGATGTTCCACAGGGTCATGATCCTGTGTGCAGAACACACGATTTGGAGTGAGCATAACATTCTTTTCTCACGGCCCCAGCTGTTTGCTGAGGGTCTTTTCCCTGATTTGGCCAACTACTAGGGTCCTGCTTTAATCAGACAGCCTAATCATTGCTATTCCCTTGAGAAGAAATTCTACACAGGGGTATAAATATGGTTACCCTTTTTTATTCAGCAGATGTTTACTTGAGGCTTTCTTGTGAGTCAGGCATTGTGAGACATAGCAATTAGCAATATGGGCTCCTTGAACTCATAGTCTTGTTGAGGGGAAACAAAAACAGGTAAACAATGACCATAATGTTAGAGAGAGAAAGCGCCGAATCCTGACCACCAGACCACCAGGGAGCGTTGGACCATAATGTTAAGTGCTATGAAAAGCAAAGTTTGCAAGATAATAATTGTTTGGGAGGATAGAGAGGAGGACATTTTTGGTTACACCACAGATATCTCTCCCATGCCTGCAGCTGCAACCAAGTCCTCTGTTCACTGTTGCAGTCTCCCAGACCTAAAATATGATTGGTAATTTTTAATATGCAGCAACAACCAAAGAAAGACTCTGCTAAGTAATCCACATTTCCCACCTACTTTGTTACCGCCTAGGGTATCTATGCCTAATGTTACTTTTTATAAACAAACATTAATTGATTGTCCCAGGTTTATCTGAAACATAACCTAACTCTATTTTATTTTTTATTTTTAACTTGTAGTTGATGAAACACACATTTTCTTTACAAGTCTCTTCCTCTTACAAATGCAGACTTAACACATTGAAGACATTCCTTCCTGGGGCAGTGGAAGGCTTGTTTTGCTGTGCTAGAGACTAAACCCACTGCCCAGCCTCTGCTGAGCAGGCCTGCTCACCCTGAGCTGCACACCCAGCTCCAGCAGGGGCATAATACGAACTTTTCTGTTACCCGTATTTTGTTGGCTTTTCCTTGGGATGCTCCATGCTAACTGTCCAGTTTGCTTCTAACATATCCTTGCAATATTAACTCCTGCTTGCCAACAGATTAGTAAGCAACTCTCTGAAGAGTATGAAAGGATTGTCAACCCCGAGAAAGCCACAGAGGACACAAAACCTGTGAAGATCAAGGAAGAACCAGTGAGCGACATCACCTTTCCTGTCAGCGAAGACCTAGAGGCTGACCTTACTTCTGGAGACCAGTCCCTGCCCATGGGCGTCCTTGGGGCTCAGAGCGAGCGCTTCCCTTCTAACCTGGAGGTGGAAGCCTCACCACAGGCTTCAAGTAAGAGACAGCAGTGTATTCCATTTTGATTCCAAGAGATCTCCTGACTTTAGCACTCAGTAGCATTTAAGAATCAAGCTTTGGAGATGGGAGAACAAAACTAAGAGTAGGCAGAATGGAAAGTGATTTATCTTTAGTGATCCAGAAATCCCAGAATTATTCTAATTAGTAAAGAGGGGACCAACACAGCTTTACAGGCTTTCTTCACGGTAATCTCCGGGTAGGATGTGGATCCATCGTGTGTTGTCTGTTGATTGCCAGGATGGATTCAGCTGACTGACATGGGTAGGCAGATATCCCTTCTTTTAGGATTCTATGTTAGTCCTTGCTGGTGCTGGTGGTTCATTGAACAAGACACCTGCCAGATAGATGCAAGAATGTCAGCTGCTTGAGGATGTTTAAATAGTTGAGCACCTTGCTAGAGTACTCCAACAATATGGAAATTAAAAGCATGGAAATAGGGCTATCCGTTGAGGGAGCTGGCCTCTTCCACACACAGGCTGTGGTCTCAGGGACCAGGAGAGCTGACTCATTACTTGAGTCAGTTAAATTAAGACTTTCACAACAGAATTCATATGTCTTCATCCCAGGTAGCTTGAACCACTGGTGGTACATGCATGACTGTCCCACTAAGAGGCTTTTAATTAATTTTATTAGTAAAAGGATAAAAGTAGCTAGATCCATTTGTACCACCAGTGGTACAAGCTACCTGATAATACAGTCATAAATATACCAGTGGTGGTTCAAGCCAGAAGGAATGTGTTAATCTGGGTTTGATTTTTTGGTTTTTGTTTGTTATTTTAAGACAATCTCACTACATAGCCCAGGCTGGCCTTGTTGCCATCTTCCTGCCTGAGCCTCCTGAATGCTGGGACTACAGGCATGTACCACCATGCCCTGTAGAAATGTGTTTATCTGGGCACTTGATTGTCTATAAACATAAATTGTCCATGCAGAAATAACTCAGATAGCAAATCCTCAAATGTAGCCTAATTTAAATATTGGGAAGAGAGCCTTTCACTGTGGAAGAAGTCATAACAATCCCAGCATCGCTAGGCTGCATAGGGTAGGGCAGTGGTGGTGAACCTATGGCACACATGCCACAGTGGGCTGTTCGGATCATCGAAAGCTCTAAAAGGTTCGCTGTCACAGGGGTAGGAGGTGTGGACAGACATGGGGACCATAACTGCTGTCAGCGTTATGTAGAGATCATGAAGTTTCCGTGATGTGAGAAAAGACCAGAGCGATCCAAACAAAAGGTAGGAAAACAAGCCAGCCCTATTACAAGGAGAGGCAAACCATACACATGGACAAGACCCATAGCTGTGCCTGCTTGTTGTTCATACTGAAGATTGAACCCAGGGCCTTCACACTGAACTACATCCCAAGCCCTTTTTTAAGTTTGAGACAGGCTTTTGCTAGGTTGCCCAGGCTAGGCTAGAACTCACAGTCCTCCTGCCTCATGTTCCTACAGTGCTGGGATTACAGGTGAGCGCCACCATGTGTGGGTACCTGGCTTTGGCCATGGGATAGGGAACCTTCCTTCCTGCAGTTTTCCTTGTCTGGTTCGGGGAAAATGGAGGCAGGTGAGGTAAAGGAAAGAAATATGGGAGAAATAGAAAGGAAGATATTCAGAGCTGGCAATCTGTTGAGGCTTTTGGAAGCAAAGAATAACAACCACGTTTTCTAGCCAAGTACAAAATTAGGAAAAACAGATCAAAGGACATTCATAGGTCCAGGTGGGATATTCATTCTGCCTTGCTCAGCACTTAGCTTTCCATTAGGTAAATGTTCTTCCCTCATTTCTAGGCGCAGAGGTCAATGCTTCTCCTCTTTGGAACCTTGCCCATGTGAAAATGGAGCCTCAAGAGAGCGAAGAGGGCAATGTGTCTGGGCACGGCGTGCTGGGCAGTGATGTCTTCGAGGAGCCCATGTCCGGCATGAGTGAAGCTGGGATCCCTCAGAGCCCCGATGACTCAGACAGCAGCTATGGTTCCCACTCTACAGACAGCCTCATGGGGTCCTCCCCTGTTTTCAACCAGCACTGCAAGAAGAGGATGAGGAAAATATAAAAGGAAAAGGAGGACATCTTCAGGCCAGACCTAACACCCTCCAGAAAACCTTAGTGTATCAGAACCTGTTTCTATAAACAAGGATTTGATTCTTATTCTTAAAAATTAGGCTTTACTAATTTCAGACAAACTGGACTTAACCGAGAAAGTTTGTGTTTTACTCTGGCACCCAGTTTTTACAGTTTGCCGGAACAACCAACCCACCATTCACTTGGGTCAGGAGACAGAAGTGCTGTCCCCATTTGCTGTCTTCACTGTGACTGCACATTACTTGGCTTCTCTGCAGCTGTTTTTCTTGCACGGTTGAGAAGAACCACACCACTCTGACATCCCATGCAGGTGTGAGGACCAGATGCTCGCCCAGCTTCACAGTGGTATTTGCATACTCATACAAATACATGCTGGTGTCAACTTTGCCTTTAACGCCATTCACTTTTGGTTCAAGTCACTGGGAACGCGGTACTAGTGCCTAACAAGAAAGAGCTAAATACAACAAAGCTTCCCACTAGTCACCTTTTTGAGAATGTGTTCACGACCTGTGAGGCCCCTTGTAGAGCAGGGCCATGGGGGCTCTGTGGTGTACTCTTTTTTTTTTTTTTAATTTTATTTTTATTTATTTATTTATTTTGTGGTACCTAGGATCAAACTCAAAACCTTGTACTTGCCAGGCAGGCGCTTATTCCACTGAGCTATATCCCCAGCCCCTCTGTGGTGTACTCTTGACAGCCCCGTTAGCTCCCCTACCTCTTCAGCCTTGTCTAGGTCTCCACGCACCCTTACCCTTCTTACCTTTCTCTCTCCCGCCTCACTTGTAGATGTTCACCATGTAGCTGTTCCTTTCCTTTTCTCCTTTGTGACTGAAGCAAACAGGACCAGTCCAAGGACTGGCTTGGCTTATTCCCTGTGTTGTATCTGCTTGGTCATCAGGGGACAGTGGTCCACTTCTCCCAGTGTCCCACGCCTACACACAGTAGAGCCACACACACTTGTCCACTTCACACCCAACCCAAACCGCTGTACTGTCCCCATCCAGCCCAGTACTGGTCCTGCTTGGTACCTGATGGTCTTACCAAGGAAATGAGGTAGCACTGTAGCAATTAGGAGTAAATGGCAAATGTGCGTCAGACTTGCTAATGGTGCCATCATCTTCAGTTTGATTTTCTAATGCAGAGTAAAGTCCTGGGAAATGTAGACGACTGTTTTAATAGAGACCAAAAATAAGGTACAGCTATGATACATCATTGAGTGCCTTAAGTATCTCAGGTATTGAGAATAATGTGACTAGCAAAATGAGGTTATAATTTAAATGTTAAGCAGTAATTTATAAATCTGATTATAAATCCTTAGCACACTTATCTGGACCCTTCCTGTTCCTGTCTTAGCCTCATTTCCTCTTGTTTCCTAATGAAAATGGCCAACAGGCAGTGTAAAGTAGTAGGCATTTCATTCACAGCAGACAGGAAGTTCCTAGATCCTGTGCAGGGAATGCAGAGGTGATTAAGATTTAACCCTTGCATAGGGGAGACCAATTTTTTTGAGGGGGTGGACCGGGAATCAAACTCAGGACCTCACACTTGCCAGGCAGGTGCTGTGCCACTGAGCTAAACCCCAGGCCCCAAGACCAATTATTTTTAAAGGAAGAGATGGGATCAAAAGCACTACGGAAGAAAACCAAGTAAAGATTCTGCTTTGTAAATGGTTTCCCCTTAAAGAACAGGTCAAATATTACACCAGTGATTTCCTAGATACAAAATACTGAACTTACTACTTCATAGTGAAATACTTTTATTACTTGGGGAATACCCTGGGCATGGTAGCACATATCTAATCCTAGCACTCAGGAGGCTGAGGCAGGAGGATCACCATGAGTTCTAGGGCTGCCTGAGTATATAGTGAATTCAAGGCCAGCCTGAATTATGTAACAAGACCCTGTCCCCTGTCTCAAGAACAGATAATAATAAATGGAAAAATAGGCACAGATGGTTAAGATCAGGGTACGATGCTAAAGGAAGTCACTTAGTCCTTTGAGGGATGGTACTCAATTTACCTGGCTGGAAAGATGTCACAGGCTTCTGAGTTAAAGCAGTGTTTATCAAACCACTGCGCACTAAAATGCCCTAGAGGACTTGTTAAAACAGGCTGCTGTCCCCACCTGCAGTTTCTGCTTCAGCAGGCTTTGCATGGTGTATTTAGTAATTTTCCCACTGATGCTGGTGCTACAGATTCAGCACATAGGCTCTGAGAACCACCAAGCTGCCATACAGTCAGCCAGGGCAAACTCTTACGATGGCTATGATACATAGAATGGGCAGTGAATGGAAACCCAGGGCATTTGAATAAAACACTAACGATACCCTGAAATTAGTGCAAAATATCAAATACAAACCAGGCTCAGCTCCAGAGTTTGTACCTGGGAAACCAGTGCACATCACTGGTTTGGATATGACTTCAGAGCTCTATTGCACAGTGACTCTATTTGTGATTATATAATTTTTTAAATTTGAAATCATGATAGGCTTATAACAAAGTTATAATTAAAATCTCTTTATCCAGATCACCATTTAAACAGGATTCTTACTCAGAAATCACATGCTTGGCCTACTTTCCTCAGCAAACCTGGTGTCCTAGGATGAGCCACCTAGTGTGACAAACATTTCATACCAACAGACTGGTTGCCAAGGAGATCCTATTGCCACTCTGGACAAGCTCGTTTCCCCTTTTTTTTCCAGTGGCGGTGGGGGTACCATGAGTCGAACTCAGGACTCATGCTTGCCAGGCAGGCACTAAGCTAAACCCGCACCTCTCCCCTCTCCCTTTGTGCTAAGAGAGCAACTTGGGTCAAGCACACAATGCTGAGAGGCAGATGCTGCGAATCCAGCCAATAGTCAAGATCTGAGGTGGTCAACAGGGCAGGAAGTTCTCTGTACTCCATAAGAAGCAAGAGTACTTGAGTTCGAATGGTTAAACTTGAAGTTTTGAGTCTGAAGGAATATCAGCTTCTGAAAGCAGTCAAGATATCTTTCCTTGAATACAAGGGAAAGGCCAAGGCAGAATTGGCATCTACTGGCTTGCTCCAAGAGTCTTCTTTCCCTAACTTCCATCTGAGTCATGAGGTTTCCCTAAAAAGAGAAACTGCTGTTCTGAAGAAAAAACTATTTTTACAGTGCTAGGGATCAACCCCAGAGCCTCGTGCATACTAGGCAAATAATGTTCCTCCATGGTAACTCGCTAAAGCCCCAGGGATAAAATTGTTCATCACATCCCGCATCAGAGGTAAGGACAGTTTATTCACACGGAGTTAACAGAATTCAGGACTTCTGGAAACAAGTGAAGTTTCCTAAAAGGTTATTTCTTGTTTCTCTTCCAGTACTGTGCCCTTGATTCTTGTATAAAATTCT
Source organism: Dinomys branickii (assembly GCA_004027595.1). Taxonomy (NCBI): domain Eukaryota; kingdom Metazoa; phylum Chordata; class Mammalia; order Rodentia; family Dinomyidae; genus Dinomys; species Dinomys branickii. The sequence goes on along the minus strand of PVLD010035512.1, from coordinate 2,220 downwards.
GAAATGCTGGCTCTTCATGACTTTCCTCTGTAACTGCAAGGAGGAAAAGGATGATTTTTTAAAACTTCAGACAAGCAGAGCAGAGCTCCTCACCCATCAGAAGCAGTACTGTATTCCCGAGAAACTGCTCATTCCTCACAAAGAAAGATATCCCAGAAGCATGCTGAACTTACTAGCATGTTATCAAAATGTACAGCTTTATAAGTGGGGGAATCCCTCATTTATGAAGTGTCAGTTCAGTGCGATCCCACTCTTAGGTTTTTTTATTTGTATTTTTTATTTTGTGGCATGTTTAACCAAGAGAAATAGATGCTCTTTTTTTTTGGTACTAGGAATCGAACTCACAACCTTGAACTTGCCAGGCAGGTGCTGTGCCACTGAGCTATATCCCTGGCCCAGCCAAGAAAAATAAAAACATATCCACACAAAGACCTAGTTGTAAATGTCTATGGCATCTTTACTCATAATAGCTCAAATCAACCCAAGTGTCAATTAGCTGTGAATGGATAAGCAAACTGTAATACATCCGAGTAACAGAATATTACTCAGTAACAATGCACTACTGTACCGATGAACATGCTCCTATACTCCATGCAACAACATGAACAAAACAAAATCATGTTGTGTGAAAAAAAGTCAAATATAAAAGATAAATACAATGATTCCACTTACACGCCATTCTGAAATAAGCAAAACAGCTGGGAGAGAAACCAAATCAGCCAGTGGCTGCCAGTAACTACATACTTAGAAAGGCAAAGCCAGAGGGCTTTTAAGGTGTGACACAAGTATTCTGTATTTGATTGTGATAATGGTGACATTTGTGAAAAGTCATCAAACTACATATTTCAAAGCCATGACTTTACTACTTCTGAATTACATCTCAAGAAATCCAGCTAAATGAGGCTGAGGCAGGAGGATCTCGAGTTCAAGGCTAGCCTGGACATCTTAGCAAAACCCTGTCAAGTAAAAAGGGAGGGTTAGAGATGGCAGGCATGGTGGTGCACATCTGTAATCCAGCACTCAAGAGGGTGAGGCAGAGGAGTGCCACAAGTTTGACACCAGCCTAGGCTAAATTGTGAGTTCAAAGCCAGCCTGAAGTAGCAAGATCCTATCTCCAAAAAGGCTAGAGATGTAGCTCAGTGTTCAACTCTCAAAAAAGGAAAAGAGAAAATATTAGACGCAGCTTACAGTCCATAATGCTGTGCCAAATGGAAAAATGGTCTCCAGACCCACCTAACCCTCATCCTCATAATCCCTCTCTGGTTCAGTTCTCTGCTCAGACCTTTGTATCCATTCGTTGCATTCTTCATTTTTCCCCAGCACTAAGGGACTGAACCCGGAGCATTCATGCTGAACCACATCCTCAGCCCATTTTTTATTTTTTGAGACAGGGTCTTGCTAATTCCCTGAGTTGCCCAAGTGCAGGTGAAACTTGTGATCATCCTGCCTCAGCCTCCTAAATGCTGGGATGATGGGCATAAACCACTACACCCAGCTCTTACTGTTACAACACTCGGGGCTGGAGATGTAACTCAGTGGCAGGGTGTGCTGTTAGCATGCATGAAGTCCTGGGTGCCATCCCCAGCACCAAAAAAACTGTTTTGAAACTTTTTGGCTGGGCACAGTAGCACATGTCTGCAATCCCAGCACTTGGGCGGCTGAGGCAGGAGCAGCACCATAAGTCCCAAGTCAGCTACATAAAGTTCACTCACAATCACCTGAACTACATACCAAGATCCTGTCTCAGAAAAAAAATTTTAATTAAAAAAAATTTTAAACCAACAAAATAGGTCATGTACAGGTACAGATTCTCTATGATGAATATGATCATTATATATATCTAAAATGTACCAATAAACTTAATTTAAAAAAGAAAAACTAAAACAATAACACGAAACAAAAATCCTGGGTTCTTTATACTGAGTTAGAATGTAAAGATCAGAAAACACAAGATGAAAGGCTGGTAGCTAAGTGAGTATTAACCATTTAATAAAGAGGGCCAGAACTCTGAATACAGGAAATTTGGGGCAACCCATTCAGGACCCCTTCTGTCTCTCTCAGAAGCTTGCTTTCCTTCAATAAATATATTCTGCTCTTAACCTTCGTTCCTAAAATTCATTCTCCTATTTTAGAGAATGCCTGTAATCTCGTGGGCTGATCAGTTTTGTCCTACCTTGTCTTGTGTCCACCTTGTGAGTTCCCATATTTCCCACCTTGGAC
>PVLD010035511.1:0-11741 GCA_004027595.1 Dinomys branickii | reverse complement strand
CATGTTCTTGTTAACTACACATTGCATAATATAATAAGAAACTCCTGAGAAAATACCAAGACCAGCTAGATATTAAGTATGTCCCTCAAGAAGACCAGGAAAACAAGACATGTGTGCTGTCAGTGTAAGGGACAAGTGTGTATGGAATGTGTTATGTCATGTATGACAACTGCCTTAGATGTGATAATTGAAGTAAAGAATTTTTGTAGAATGTTATTGGTATTTTAATTGTAGTTCAAATAGAAATTGATTCCGTTGTTCTTTTTAGACTCTTTACATCAAAAAGCATTTGATGTTGAAATTTTTGTGCTTTTTTATAAACACTTGAGAAATAGTGAAATTCAAAAAAAAAAAAGAGATAAAGAAGGTCACTACATACTTGTCAGGGGAAAACTTGAAGAAGAGCTAACAGTCATAAATATGTATACAGGAAACATTGGAGCACCCTATATAAGACAAATCTTAATAGACACGAAATAACAAATAACTAACAGAACTATTGTAATGGGGGAACTTAACACCCCATTGACACAAAGAGATAGGTCAATGGGACAAAAATCAGCAATGAAATAGAAGAATTCAACAAAACTTGCAAAAAAAATGGACTTACTAGATGTTTACAGAGTGTTCTACCCCACAGCATCAGAATACACATTCTTCTCAGCTGCACATGGGACTTCCTCTAAAATAGACCACATACTAGCCCATAGAACAAGCTTAACTAAATACAAGGGAATTCAAATTATCCCATGTATACTCTCTCACCATAGTGCAATAAAACTGGAAATCAACAACAAAAGGTACAATAAGAACCTGACAAACAGATGGAAATAAAATAATAGCCTCATGAACAACCAATGGGTCACAGAAGAAATTAAAGAAAAAATAAAACAACATCTGCAAGCAAACAAAATGGTAATACAAAATGGTAACTTACTGGAATCTGTAGGATGCACTGAAAGCAGTCCTCAGAGGAAAGTTTATAGCAGTACACTCACATATCAGGAAAACAGAACAAGAAAAATAAATAACATAATGCTGCTTCTTTTAGAAAAAGAAAAACAAGTCAAGCCAAAAGAAGGAAGGAAATTATAAAGATCAGGACAGAAATAAATGCAAGTGAAATGAAGAAAACACTCCAAAGAATTAATCAATGGAAGAGTTGGTTCTTTGAAAGAATAAATAAAATTAATAAACCCCTACCCAACCTATTCAAAAAATGGGAACAAAAGACTCAAACTCATGCGCTAGGGAGTGAAAAAGGTGAAATCACTACAGATGCTACAGAAGTTCACGTGATCATCAATACCAACTTTGAAAATCTTTACTCCCATAAGGTAGAAAACACAGAAGAAATGGACAGGTTCTTAGATAAGTATGAATTGCCAAAGCTGAATCAAGAAGATATAAAAATCTTGAAAAACCCAATATAAACTATGGAAATTGAAAATGTGATTTAAATCTTACTGACAAAAAAAAGTCCAGGTCCTAATACATTGAAAGCTGAATTTTACAAGGCATTGAGAGAAGATTTAATGCCAACATGCCTCAAACTCTTTAATGAAATTGAAAAGGAAGAAATTCTCCCTAACTCATTTCTGGAGGCAAGTACTATACTGAGAACAAAACCAGAGAAAGGCCCAACAAAGAAAGATAACTATAGACCAATATCTCTAATGAACATAAATGCAAAGATACTCAATAAAATACTAGAAAACAGAATTTAGCAAATCATCAAGAAGATAATGTACCATGACATCCCAGGAATGCAGGGATGGTTTAGTATATGCAAATCAATCAATGTAATACACCATATAAACAGAGCCAAAGAGAAAAATCATATAATCATCTCAATACATGCATAAAAAGCTTTTGACAAACTCCAACATTAATTCACGATAAAAACCCTACAGAAAATAGAAATAGATGATCTTTACCTCAACCTGATCAAAACCATCTATGACAAACCAACAGCAAACATCATACTAAATGGACAAAAACCAAAAGCTTTCACTTTAAAATCAGGAACAAGACAAGGATGTCTGCTGTCAACACTCCTGTTCAACATAGTTCTGCAAAAACTAGCCAGAGCAATTAGACAAGAGAGAGATATAAAAGGAATAAGAATAGGAAAGGAAGAAGTGAAATTATCATTATTCAGCGATGACATGATACTCTACATGGGAGACCCCAAAAACACCATCAAAAGACTCCTAGCATTAATCAACACACTTAGTAGCATAGCTGAACACAAAATCAACATGCAAAAATCAATGGCATTCCTATACAGAAACAACAAACGTACTGGCAGAGAAATTAAGAAAACTGTACCTTTTACAATAACATTCAAAAATTAAAATATTTGAGAGTCAGTCCAACAAAAGAAGTAAAAGATCTATACAACAAAATTATAGTGCTCTGAAAAAAGAGATTGAAGAGGACATCAGAAAATGGAAAGTTATTCCTTGCTCATGGATAGGAAGAAACAACATTGTCAAAATGGTCATGCTTCCTAAATTGTTGTACAGATTCAATGCAATTCCAATTACCATTAAAATATCTCACAGATCTAGAGAAAACATTCCTAAAATTCATCTGGTACCAGAAGAGACCCAGAATAGCAAAAGCAATCTCATGCAGCAAAGTCAAAGCAGGGGGCATCACAATCCCTGACTAGAAAATATACTAGAAAGCTACTGTGCTAAAATCAATATGGAACTGGCAAAAAAATTGGACCTGAGGATCAATGGACCAGACTGGAAGATGCAGCCACAACCACAGGCACACTTAGCCACCTAATCTTTGACAAAGGGGACAAACAAACTCACTGGAAGAACGATAGCCTCTTAAATAAATGGTGCTGGAAAAACTAGCTCAATACATACCAAAGAGTGAAACTAGACCCATGTCTATCACCATGCACAAAATTCAAGTCAGAATGCATTACAGATCTAAATATTAAAACAGAAACACTAAATCTACTGGAAGAGAAAGCAGGTCAAAAATCTTCCAGGCATAGTAGTAAGCACAAAATTCATGAACAAAAGCCAAACAGCATGGGAAATGCTTCAAAGAATCAACAACTGGAATCTCACTGAAAAGATTTGTGCATCTAAAGAAATCACCAGCAGAGAAAAAAGAAAACCCACAAATTGGGAAAAAAATTTACCTGACTTTCCCTCACACAAAGGAATCCTATCTAGAACATATAAAGAATTAAAAAACATCAGCCCCCCAAAATTCAAAACACCAATACAAAAATGGGCATCTGAGATGAAAACACATTTCTCAGAGAAAGAAATATACATGGCAAATAAATACATGAAAAAATGTTCAACATTATTAAGCATTTGTGAAATGCAAATTAAAACAACACTGAGGTTCCATCTCACCCCAGTAAGAATGGCTAGCATTAAGAAATCAATCATTAACAAATGCTGGTCAGGCTGTGGAGAAAAAGGAACCCTTCTCCACTGCTGGTGGGAGTGTAGACTGGTGAAACCACTGTGGAAATCAGTTTGGAGATTCCTCAGTGAACTAGGGCTAGTGGTCCCATTCAATCCTGGGTATTATCCCAGAAGAACTGAAAACACTGTATCACAGCAATATATGTGTGTCCATGATTATAGGATTTTGTAATAACTAAATCATGGAAGCAACCCAAATGTCCATCCACTGAGGAATGGATAATAAAGTTGTGATATTTTTACATAATGGAATATTACTGGCTGGGGATATAGCTCAGTGGAATAAGCGCCTGCCTAGCAAGTGCAGGGTCCTGAGTTCGATCCCCAGTACTGCCAAAAAAAAGACAAAATAATGGAATATTACTCAGCTATAAAGAAAGATAATCTCAAAGTTTTTATATGAAAAAGGATGTAACTAGAAACCATACTCATAAGCGAAATAAATCAGACCTGCATGTGTAAACACCATATTATCTCACTAGTGTAAACATCTAAAGAGTGGCTAATATCTAGGAGGGACAATAGGCATTGTGAAAGGGGAGGAAACTGCTCAAAAGGAAAGAACAACTGGGATAAAGGAAGGGAGCAAAGAAAGAAGGGGCAAAATATATAGATATATATATGCACAGGATAGCTAACATAGTTGTAGTACTGATTTTCATTGCTCTATTGAAAGGAATAGTTAATGTTTAAGTGTATGGTCTCTATTTGTTTGAGTATCCAAATTGAGGATATCAATATGTAATATAACAAGCATTGATAATTTCCCATCACCTTGTCTGAGTTTCTGTATTACTTTTATTGTTTTGGTGTTATTTTCTAAATATATGTGTGTTTGTTCAGATGCTTTCATTCTTTTATCTTTAAAATAAATTTTTAAAAAAGGCTTTCCAAGAAAAGCATAAAACAAACAGCTCCATTAACACCACAATGCATCTGTGAGAAATGCTGAAAGAGGCATATTAAAAGGAAAGAAGGATACATAGCATCATGAAAAACACAAAACACACCGGTAAAACAGGTTCATAGAATATAAAGAGAAAAGACTCAAGCCCTATCACTAAAGATACACATAAGACCACAAAGACGAGCAATAAGAGAACAAAGGAACAAACAATATACTAAATAAAAGGAAAATATTAAGAAAATGACAGGACTATGCATTCATTTCCTGATAATAACCTTAAAGACAACCATATTAAGTTCATATATTAAAATAAATAGACTAATTCAAAACACATTAAAAACTAAACCCTAGAACACTGTGCCTCCAAGAAGCTCACTTAACCAGACAAGGCACACCGTCTAAATGGGAAGGCATGGAAAATGTATTCCACACAAACGGGAACAAATAGTGGGTGGGATTGGGAGTTGCTACATTTATATTGGATGAAATGTGCACATTAGGTCAAAAACGATAAAAGAGACCCAAAAGGTATCTGATGATTATTGGGTCAACTCAAAAGAACATATAGTGGTTGTAAGTTTATATGGGCCTATATCAGAGGACACACACACATCAGTAAAGGGAGACACAGGATTCAGCATAATAGTGCAATAGCAACATTGCACTTTCACCAATGTGCATAATTATTCAGAAAAAAGATCAACAAAGAATCACTGAAGTCAAACTGTAATTTGACCAAGGAACTAATACACATATGCAGGATAATCCATCCAACAGCTTCAAATGACATTCTTTTCATTGAACTTGGAACAGATACCAGAATAGACCATATGTTAGGCTCATATGGTCTAACAGACAAAGTCTCAACAAACTCCAAATAATGAAAATCTTGACATCTGCCTGCTCTGGTCACAATGGAAAAAAACTATTAGCAACACAGAACTATAGAAATTCTGCAGGCACATATATATTTTCAATAAGCAATAAAATGGAATGATGAATGGATGAATGCAGAAATTAAAAGGGAATCTTAAAATTTTATGAAACCCTTGAAAATGAAAACATACCTAAACCTGGAAAGGGGCATGTTTATAACTCAGTGATAGGGGATGTGTATAGCATGTGCAAGACCTTGAGTTTGATACACAGCACAGCTACTAGAAACACTGAAGAAAATAAAGAGAAAAAGAATGATCCAAACATACAGAAAATCTCAAAAGCAGTTCTTAGAGGAAAACTGTGCTCAACAAAAACAGGAACAGCAACACATGGTTCGCATGTCTCTAATTTCAGCTACTCAGGCAACTGAAGTAGGAAGACCCGCAAGACTAAGGCCAGCCAGCACTATGGAGTATGAACTTCCCATAAAGTTAATAAGAACAACAATAATAAAAAGGCTGTGAATATAGCTCAGTAGTAGACCACTTGCCTAGCTCCACAAGCTCCTAGGTTCAGTCATTACTATAGCAAAAACTAAACACATAAAAAAGAAATTTATTTCAAATTAACATTTCCAACTTACCTCTAGGTGCAAGAAATGCAAGAACAAACAAAACCTAAAATTAATCAAAGGAAAGAAATAAAGTTGAGCAAAATAACCAACAAACAGGCTTTAAAGCCATTACAAAGAGAAGGAGACCCTAAATAAATAACATCACTGGTGAAAACAGAGACACTGAAACTTCCGGGAAGATGGCAACCAGGTGAGCGGCTGAGGGAAACTCCCAGAGAACGATCCTTTGCGCGGGTGCCGAGTCCGCACCTGCGAAAGTCCAACTGAAAGTGTTGCTCTCTGCTGCCTGAGCATTAACGGGTCGGCTGGATAGCTGTGGCGAGAAATGGGCGGGCTCTGAGAGCTGGGCGCCCGAGGAGATTGGTACTGCACTTGGGACGCGGCTTGGCTGAGTCCACGTACCACCCAGTGTGATTGCGGTGGGACAGACCCTCCCAGCTGCTGAACCCGAATGGCTCACAGGCAGCTGCTGCCAGGAATTTCTGGAGGCAGCAGAGCAGAGCAAACTCGGAGAATGCGCTCCTCAGGCAGACTGTGCCAATCTGGGCAGTGGTCCGGGATCCCGCTCAGAGCCCCGCCCCCGCAGCAGGTGCCATCCTCGGCCGGAGAGCGGAAACTGTGGCAGCTGCGGTCAGCTGCTCCTGCGAGAACACCGAGGAGGCGGAGAAGCGCCAGGGAGCGCTGGGATCTCCTGCCAGCACAGATCTCGGAATGGATGAGCCGAGTGAGCACCACAGAAGGATTTGTGAGTCAGGAAGAAACTGAACCCAGGAATATATATCTGAGCGGCATTCCTGTCTGCGCGATCCCAGGGTGAGTTGATTGGGCGCCCTGACCAGTTTTTTTGAGTTCGGGAGAAGCTCCGCCCAGCAAGGGACATCCGAGCAGCACGACTGACTGCACGGTCCCCAGGACTGAAAAGCTGGCTAGGCGCACCGACGAGATTTTTGAGTGGGGGAGGAGCTCCACCCAGGGAGGAATACTGGAGCAGCCCCCTGCCTGCAAGGTCCCTGGGGCGGTGAGCTGTTTATGCACCCCAGTCAGGTCTCGGGGTAGGGAGTAAAGCGAAAATCTCAGCAGACAGCTTAAGGGGCATTTTCCCAAAGAGAAGGAGTCATTGGAGCAGCCTCTGCAGCACACCTTTGCCTGCTAAACTGCCTGGGGAATTTATAGCTCAACATTTTGAATCTGATACTCAAAAATGGGAAAACAGAGGAACAAAACGCAGTCTCAGAACTCAACCCTACCCAGAACAAGTTCCGAATGCGAGGATACGGGGGAACCAGGAAGCCACATACCTGCAAGTTATGAAACGATTGCATCCGAAATGAAACAACTCCAACAGGCCATAAAAGAGTTTAAGGCAGAAATAAGCCACATACCTGCAATGATCTCTCAGACAAAAAACGAACTGAAAACAACAATGGAAGAAATGTTCCGTACACATAGAGAAGAAATAGATAAAAGACTAGAAGAAAATAGGAAACAAATGGAAACGCAACAAGAACAATTTAGGAATGAATTACCAAGAATGAAACCGGTCCAAAGAGAATGCCAGTATTTGAAAACTTACACTGAAAGCTTGCAAAACTGCTTAAATGAAACCAAAGATAGAATTTCAGAACTTGAAGACAGCATGGCAGGTTATGAGCGTGAAAGGAAGGATTTCATAATATCATCAAAGACACAAGAAAAATCAATCCAAGTGCTCCAAGATGAGGCAAAACGTAATAATATTGCAGTAATAGGAGTGAGTAAAACACCAGGAGACCACACAAATGATATAAAAAGAATATTGGCTGAAATAATAGCAGAAAATTTCCCAAACAATGTAAAAGATACTGAAGTTCAGTTAATCAAGGCATGTAGAAACTGAACGATCCATAACCCAAAGAAAAACACACCCAGAGATATAATAGTCAACATCCCAGATATCCAGCAAAAGAACAGAATATTAAAAGATGCTAGAGAAATGAAACAGATCACCTATACAGGAAAGGCCATCAGAATCACAGCAGACTTCTCAAAGGAAACCATGAAATGAAGAAGAGCTTGGAGCGAGGTCTTACAGATTCTGCGACAAAACAACTTCCAACGGAGACTAATGTATCCTACAAAACGATTCCTCAAATTCAATGGAGAAATAAAATATTTGCATGACAAAGAAGAACTGAAGAAATTCATAAGTGCCAAACCAGCTTTCCAAAGAGCACTAAAAGATATTCTAGACAGAGAAACAGGAGACCACAATTCCAAGAACAACAATAGAAACAACTCCTTCAACAGAACAAGCAAGTAAACAGTTAGCAAAAGAAGGAAAACAACAAGTAAATAACATGACTAGAATAAGGCAACATATAACCAAGATAACGATCAATGTAAATGGCCTCAATTCAAAAGTCAAAAGGAAAAGATGGGAAGAATGGATTAAAGAACAAAATCCAACGATATGCTGTATACAGGAAACACATTTTACTCAAAAGGAAATGCACAGATTGAAAGTTTGAGGTTGGAAAACAGTTCTCCATCTAACAGGTCCCCAGAAAAAAGCAGGGGTAGCTATTATCTTTGCAAACAATGTAAACTTCAAATCAAAAGCAATCAAAAGAGATAAAGAAGGCCATTACATACTAGTTAGGGGAAAGCTGCAAGAGGAAGAGGTAACAATCCTAAACATTTATGCACCAAACAATGGAGCACCTAACTTTACAAGTCAAATCTTAACGGACGTGAAAAATCAAATAACTAGTAACACTATTGTAGTAGAGGACCTAAACACCATTCTGATGCAAAGAGACAGGTCAACCAGACAGAAACTCAGCAAAGAAATAACAGACCTGAACCAAAAGTGTGAACAAATGGACTTAGTAGATGTATACAGAGTGTTTCACCCCACAACATCAGAATACACATTTTTCTCAGCTGAACATGGGTCTTTCTCCAAAATAGACCACATTGTAGCCATAGAGCATATCTACCAAAATGCAAAAGAATTGAAATTATCCCATGCATATTATCCGACCACAGTGCAATGAAATTGGAAATTAATGACAAAGAGAACTCCAAAAACTACATAAACACGTGGAAATTAGACAACAACCTCCTGAATAACTAATGGGTCACACAAGAAGTTAAAGAAGAAATTCAAGTTACCTACAAATAAATGAGAACACAAGTACAACCTACCAGAATCTGTGGGATGCAATGAAAGCAGTCCTCAGAGGGAAATTTATAGCAATGAACTCATATACAAAGAAAATAAAAAGAGAGCAAATAAATAGCCTAATGATACACCTCAAACTCTTAGAAAAAGAGCAACAAGCTAAACCAAGAGCCCAAAGAAGGGAGGACATTATAAAACACAGGGCAGAAATTAATGCAATAGAGATGAAGAAGACTCTACAAAAAATTAGTGAATGAAAGACTTCGTTCCTCGAAAGAGTAAATAAAATTGATAAACCCCTAGCCAACCTTATCAAAAAATGAAGGGAAAGATCTCAAATTCATGCAATAAGGAAGGAAAAGGATGAAGTCACTACAGACCCAAAAGAAATACAAAAGATCATAAATACCTACTTTGAAAATCTGTATTCCCATAGGACAGAAAATACAGAAGAAATGGACAGATTACTAGAAAGGTACAAATTACCAAAATTGAATCAGAAGGACGTAAAAATCCTGAACAACCCAATATCAATTAATGAGATTGAAAACGTTATTCAAAACTTACCAACAAAGAAAAGCCCAGGCCCTGATGGATTCACAGCAGAATTCTATAAAACATTTAGAGAAGATCTAATGCCAACACTCCTCAAACTCTTCAATGAAATCGAAAAGGTGGGCTGAGGATATAGCTCAGTGGAATCAGCACATGCCTAGCAAGCGCAGAGTTCCGAGTTCGATTCCCAGTACCACATAAAAAAAAAAAAAGAAATGGAAAAGGAAGCAACTCTCCCCTACACATTTCTGGAGGCAAGTATTATAATGATACCAAAACCAGAGAGAGACCCAACCAAGAAAGACAGCTACAGGCCAATCTCTCTAATGAACATAGATGCAAATATACTCAACAAAATATTGGCAAATAGATTACAGTGAATCATAACAAAAATTATACACCACAACCAGGTAGGATTCATTCCAGGAATGCAGGGCTGGTTCAATATTCGCAAATCAATTAATGTAATACACTATATTAACCCACTCAAAGACAAAAACCACATGATCAAATCAATAGACCCAGAGGAGGCTTTCGATAAAGTCCAACATGCATTCATGTTAAAAACCTTAGAAAAAATAGGAATAGATGGCCTCTACCTCAATCTGATCAAAGCCATCTATAGGAAACCAACAGCCAGCATCATACTAAATGGACATAAACTGAAAACTTTCACTTTAAAGTCAGGAACAAGACAAGGATGTCCATTGTCACCACTCCCATTCAACATAGTTCTGGAAGCAGTAGCCAGAGAAATCAGACAAGAGAGAGAAATAAAAGGAATAAGGATAGGAAAGGAAGAAGTCAAACTATCACTATTTGCAGACGACATGATACTATACATGGACGACCCCAAAAACTACACAAGAAAACTCCTGCAACTAATTGACAAATTCAGCAGCGTAGCTGAATACAAAGTCAATACCCAAAAATCAATAGCATTCCTAAACACGAACAACAAACAGACTGAGAGAGAAATTGAGGAAACCATACCTTTTACAATAGCAACCAAGAAATTGAAATACTTAAGAATCAATCTAACAAAGAATGTGAAAGATTTATTCAGTGAAAACTACAGTACTCTGAAAAAGGAGATCAAAGAGGATTTCAATAAATGGAAAAACATACCCTGCTCATGTTTAGGAAGAACTAACATTGTGAAAATGGCCATACTACCAAAACTGTTGTACAGATTGAATGCAATTCCCATTAAACTACCGTTAGCATACCTCACAGATCTAGAGAAAATATGCCTCAAATTCATCTGGAACCAGAAGAGACCCAGAATAGCAAAAGCAATCCTGGGCAATAAGGACAAGTCAGGTGGAATCACAATCCCTGACCTGAAATTGTACTACAAAGCTACTGCAATAAAATCAACCTGAAAAAAATAAATAAATAAATAAATAAATAAAAAATAAAATCAACCTGGTACTGGCTCAAAACAGATCTGAGGGTCAATGGAACAGACTGCAAGATGCAACCATAACTAAAAACCCACTCAGCTACCTAATATTTCACAAAGGGGTCAACCAAACCCACTGGGGAAAAGAAGGCCTGTTCAATAAATGGTGCTGGAAAAACGGGCTTGCCTCTTGCCAAAAACTGAAAATAGACCCAAGTCTATCACCATGCACCAAACTCAGGTCAAAATGGATCATAGACCTCATCATTAAAACAGAAACTCTAAACCTATTGGAAGAGAAAGTAGGTAAAAATTTTGAAGACATAGGAGTAGGCAGAGAGTTCATGAACAAAAATGAAACTGCAAGGGAAACACTTCAAAAAATCAATAATTGGGACCTCATCCTACTGAAAAGTTTTTGTACATCTAAAGAAATCACCAGCAAAGTAAAAAGAAAACCCACAAATTGGGAAAAAAAACCTAGCTGGCTGTCCCTCAGACAAAGAACTGCTATCTAGAACATACAAATAACTAAAAAACATGTACATGTCCAAATTCAAAGACCCAATCCAGAAATGGGCATCTGAGATGAATACACAATTCTCAGACAAAGAAATACAAATGGCAAATAAATATATGAGAAAATGTTCCACATCCTTAGTCATTTGAGAAATGCAAATAAAAACAACATCGAGATTTCATCTCACCCCAGTAAGACTGGCCAGTATGAA
>PVLD010035510.1:0-11741 GCA_004027595.1 Dinomys branickii | reverse complement strand
TTACCGAGCCTCAGGCAAGAATCCAAGGTCTTTCTTACACCGAGCCCAGCATTCTGTGATTCTGATTTTAAGTCCCAGATAGGGTCCCACAGAGTTGCCCAGGTAGCACTACCCCAGTGTCGAGGTCCTTCCTCCTGATGAGGTGACGTGAAGCACTCATTCAACCCAGCTAGTGGATTTGTTTTCCAGTCCCAGGGACTGGGCCCAGGGCCTGTGCAGTGAGCTACACCGCCCAGCACCCTCTTTCATTTTTTAAAATGTTGAAGCCAGGTCTGGCTAAGGAGCCCAGGCCCGGCTCTAATTTGCAATCCTCCCGCCTCAGCCTCCCAAAGTTCCCGGATGGTAGGCATGCACCGCCCAGCGCAGCTAACAGCTGTTCTTTGCTTCCCACAGGAACTGAGGGTAGGAAGGAACTGAATTCCCAAAGCTGTGGGAAGCAAAGAACAGCCTGTCCACGCTGCAAATGCAGAGTCCAGGCCACGCCGGTCAGACTGGTGTCAGACGCACCAAGCACAGTGGTGGTGGGAATGGGGCCGGGGCTGCGGACAGCGACGGTGCAGGTCCTGCCGAACAGTGTCACAGCGAGGGCGAGCAGGACCCAGGGTGGGGAAGGAGGGAAACGGACTCCCTCGCTAGTCCTGCAGGGATGGAAGACCAAGCAACACATCACGCGCACACCACACGAACGACAAAAGCTGCCCAATCCCGAGATCTGCACGGCCCACACCAGAAACGCTCTCACTACAGGCAAGCGGGCCGCTGCAGAATGAGAGTACTGCCCCCTGCAGGGCTGCACGGGTGAGGCCTCCTGTGACAGTGCTGGGCACAGGACTGGGGCTGGGGGTGGTGCGGAGATCCCACCCGCTCCACCATGGGGGGAGACAGCGAGAAGGCGCCCCCTGTGACCCAGGAAGCAGCCTCCTCAGGCTCAGGCTCGGGCTCTGCCACGCCCGGATCTCCGGCTTCAGCCTCCAGCACCGGGCCCCCGAGCTCTGCTGGGTGTCAGCGCCCGGGCTGTGGGATCGCACATGGCGGCCCCGATGGACTGAGATAGGGAGAGACCAGCGCAGTGGACCTCGGCCTCCAGGACTGGGCCCCTGAACTCTGCTGGGTGTCAGCGCCCGGGCTGTGGGATCGCACATGGCAGCCCCGATGGACTGAGATAGGGAGAGACCGGCGCAGTGGACCTCGGCCTCCAGGACTGGGCCCCCGAGCTCTGCTGGGTGTCAGCGCCCGGGCTGTGCGCTCGGCAATACTGAACACTAACTGTGCAGACAGAGCCCTACACAGAGAAAGAAGCAGTAAGGAGATTCTTCAAAGAACTGCAAAGAGAAATTGCGCCTGGCCCAGCTATCCTCCTTCCAGGTTTCTTGGCCAGAGATGTGGTCCACTGACGCACGCACACCTGTACTTATAGCAGCACAAAGCTCACAACAGCTAAGCAACACAAGCTTCTCGATGTCTACAGGACCTCAAAAAAGTTATCTTCTGTTACCCGGCAATCTCCCAGTCCTCAGGAGACTGATGCAGTTTAGAAGAAAACCCTCTGACGTGGCCGGGTAGGGGGTGGCGCTGTGCGTGTTGAAAGAGAGAAGAAAACCGGAAGTGGGAGAACACAGAAATTGCAGGGCAGTCTGCCTGAGGACAGAAGTGCTTTACTCAGAACGGAGAACAGGTCTCTCACGGAGGGACAGAGGGGAAGAGAGAGAGACAGAGAGACAGACATAGACAGAGACAGAAGGAGGGGGACACAGCGACAGAGATGGACAGAGAGACAGACTGAGAGACAGAGAGATACAGACAGGGAGAGGGACAGACTTTCTGGTTAGAAGCTCTCTGGCTGGTGGCAGGCGTCATGGAGCACACCTTAGATCCCAGCACCCCGGGAGGCTGAGGCAGGAGGATCTGAAGTTTAACTCCAATCGGGACAACGTAGTGGGACCCTGTCTCAGAAACAAAGAACATAAAAGGGTCAGGGACAGAGCTCAAGACAAATCCCTGGGCTTTGTTCTCCGCATTGCAAGGGACAATCAAAACATTTTTAACTTTGTTGTTTGTGATGGGCATTTCTCCATGCCTGGGGGAGAAAGAAAGGGAACAGGAGCGTAGAGAGGGAATCAGCCAGCTTGGCAGGCGGGGTCCCCTTCCAGCAGTATATCTTATCTCCTCCAGTCCCCGAACAAAAGCTGACGTTCACACTAGACCGCAAAGCCACTCCAAAGCAACCGCACAAGATAAGGAGCTGCAAGGCCGGCCCTCCTTCGCTGCACACTCTCAGGCATGGAAAATTACTCTGCCCGGCCCGGGAACACCGCCCACAGCGCTGTGTGTGGGGACAGGTACATCAGGAAACCGCCCGGCCGCATTCCAGCCGGGCCTGGGGTGACTCAGTCCCACACAGGGACACTTCACCTCAGTGCCCCGGTGCCAGGACCTGAGGTGCTGAGGCCAGAGATGACTGTCCTGAGCTGGGAGTCCCACGGGTGGGACCCCCGACCTCATCCTGGAGACCCCAGGAACGCCTGCCAGTTCCACGATGTGAGGACATAGTGAGAAGGCAGCGTCTGTGACCTAAGAAGCAGCCTCAGCTGACCTGGACTCTGCTGAGCCTGGACTTGGGCTTCAGCCTCCAGGACTGGGGCGCTGAGCTCTGCTGGGTGTCAGCACCCGGGCTGTGGGATCGCATATGGTGGCCCCGATGGACTGAGATAGGGAGAGGCCAGCGCAGTGGCCCTCAGCCTCCGGGACTGTGCCCCCGAGCTCTGCTGGGTGTCAGCGCCCAGGCTGTGGGATTGCGCATGGCAGCTCCGATGCACTGAGATAGGGAGAGACCGGCGCAGTGGACCTCAGCCTCCAGGACCGGGCCCCCGAGCTCTGCTGGGTGTCAGCGCCTGGCTGTGGGATCGCACATGGCGGCCCCGATGGACTGAGATAGGGAGAGACCAGCGCAGTGGACCTTGGCCTCCAGGACTGGGCCCCAGAGCTCTGCTGGGTGTCAGCGCCTGGCTGTGGGATCACACATGGCGGTCCCGATGGACTGAGATAGGGAGAGACCAGTGCAGTGGACCTCGGCCTCCAGGACTGGGCCCCCGAGCTTTGCTGGGTGTCAGTGCCCGGGCTGTGGGATTGTACATGGCGGCCCCGATGGACTAAGATAGGGAGAGACCAGTGCAGGGGACCTCAGCCTCCAGGACTGGGCCGCCGAGCTCTGTAAGGAAGCCAAGTATGGGTGGTGGCTTCCACCCAGGTCCGCAGGCACATACAACACACTGGTTCGAGCATTGTTTGACCTATTCAGATGAGTATATGAAACATGAAACAGTAAGCCAAGGTGTGTTGGCACAATCTTATGCCAGCACTGAGGAGGCTGAGGCAGAAGGATCTTCATGAATTCCAGGCCAGCCTGGGCTACACAGTGAGTTCAAGGCCAGCCTGGGCTACACAGGGAGAGCCTGCCTCCAAAAGCAAGCAAAGGAGTAACTTTAAATTGGAATGGTGGCACTGCTGTGGGGTGATACAGCATGGCCATGCTATTCTATCTGCTACACTTACTTAAGTTTCCATAATAAAGAAAAATAGAAAGCACCGCTGCTCCCTCTGACAACCAGCCAGGCTTGGTAAGGGCCAAAGAAGGAGTCTGAAGAAGCAAGAATTGGAAAAGCTTTCCGAGGGCCGGGCACATAGCTCAGCAGCACAAGCACCTGCCCGGCAAGGAGAAGGTCCTGAGTTCCTGTGGGAGCCTCTGAAGCCAGAAAATAGTTACACGCGCCGGATGAAGCCAGCCTGAGTGTAACACAGGCGCTTCCCGGATAAACAAGCCCTTGTAAGATTGCTACCTGGTTGCTGGGCAGCAGGCAGGAATTAACGAACCTCTCTGGAGGCTGTAAATAAACACTGTAGGTTTTTTGGCCTGTCCTCTTGCTCATCAGGAAAGAGGTAACTCCACCTGAGGCCAGCTCTCTCTTAGCTTTATTTTCTGAACCCTCTCGCCTGTTTTCTCCCCAGGACCACTGATTCCCTTTGACTCCCACAATTCCTGGTACCCAAAAACAAAAACAAAAAAACCCAAAACAACAACAAAAAACCTTAGAAAATCTTTCTCGTCTTCAGGAATCACATGAGCATGGTGGGGAGGGTGTTATTTCTAAGTTTGAGCAACTGACCTTTAAAATGAAGTGTGATGCTGGGGATATAGCTCACTCACAGTGGCATGAGTGCCTGCCTGGCAAGTGCGAGGTCCTGAGTTCTAGTCCGGATACCAAAAAAACAAAAACCACAAAAAACTGAAGTATGAAAACTTCTTCACACTTACAATTTCTAATAGTCAGTCTACACTGCAGCCAACAACAGGCTTCTTATCCCAACCAGGGACTCTGGTCTCTCCGGGGTGTAGATCCAGGCCACAGGTAAAAAGGACAGGAGTGTGGTGGCACATTCCGTTAATCCCAGCGCTGGGGAGGCTGAGGCAGGAGGGTGATAACATTGAAGCCCAGCTGGGGTGACTCCCACGACATAAAGAATAAAACTGAGGCAGGAAGGAGCTCAGGGATGTCTCCAAGGCAGCTCTGGGCCCTGCCTGGCCCTGCGGGTCCTAGCTGGTCCCCTGAGGCGCTGGTGCTATATTTAAGGATGAGGTGAGTCTGCTTATCTAAAATCAAGCCCTGGGCCCCGGCAGGTGGAACCTGCCCCTGCTCCGAAGCAGCACGGCCAAGCAGCCGGGAGCAGGGAAGTTTCCACTGGGGGCTTGGGTCTCCACCCAGGGCTCCCGCCCGCCCTGCACCCCTGCAATACACAGGAGGCTGAGATAAGATGGGCCTTGCTTCCAGGGAGAAAAGACAGGAACAGACACGGCTGGGTGCAGCGGACTGCAGTGAAAGCCTGGCACTGGCACCGGGGAGGCTGAGGCAGGAGGATCGCCCTGTTTGAGGGCAGCCTGAACTGCACAGCAAAGGTCTGTCTCAGAGCGAAGGGGAAAGGGAAAGTGAGGAGCGTCCCTGTCCTGAAGACTCTGGATGTTGCTCAGCTGTCCTAAGTCCACACCAGGCCTTTGAAACCGGTCCCTTCCCCAGACCAGTTCCTGTTGTCCAAGAGGAACCAGCCACTCCAAGAAGGACCCAGGAAAACCCCTACCTCAAGGTCAGGCACGGGATGTCCCGGGTTCTCTGTTTCCGATCCTTGGACTGACTAGATGCGCATCTCCTTATCAATACCCTCAGCTGGGCATGGTGGCACATGCCTGTAATCCCTTGGGAGGCTGAGGCAGGAGGACCTATGGGGCTTTGAGGCCAGCCTGGGCTACAAAGTGAGCTCAAGGCCATCCGGAACTGCATAGCAAAACCCTGTCTCAAAAAGAAAAAGAAAAAAAAAATACACCCTTAGCAACAAGGGTCCCTGAGAAGCCACAGGGCAGCTGAATGTCACAGCACGGGCAGTCTCGGTCCCAGCATATCACCCTCATTCCTCTCTGCCCTAAGACCCATCGGTCGGTCCACTGTGGGTTAAGTTTAACTATTAGCTTCATTTATTTTTTTTTAACTTAGGTAGGGTCTTGCTAAGTAAGCTGCTAAATTACCCAGGCCCAGGCTCAAACTTCTGATCCTCCTGCCTCAGCCTCCCTGAAAGCTTGTATGACAGGTGTGCACCACCACACCCAGCCAGCCGCTGCCAACTGGCACTCAGACTATCAGGGGGCCACCTGCCCTGGGAAGCGGGGTTCCCCTGCATTGGGATGAATGGATAGTAAAAAGGACGGATCATAGACACAGACAGACAGACAGCAGCCGAAGATACCAGCCCAAGAGAGCGCACAGCCTCTCCAATTGAGGCGCTCCTCTAGTGCGCCCCAACAAGTTGCGTGGTGCCGAGCAGTGCACTCGTGGCCGTGGAGCCGTGAGCGAACCCTCAGAGACAAGCTGAGGCAGAAGAGGGGTGCATTCTCAGTGCTCCTGCGTCCGAGTCCCCAGGGGCGCACGATGGGCTTCGGGGTACCCGGGACCCCCGTGCGCGTCACTCACCCACGACGGCCAGGGTGTCGAAGTCCTGGAGACGGTAGGCGGGCGGAGGCGGCGTGGGCGCGTCGGGGCAGGGGCAGGCGCAGGACGCGGGCGCGCCCTCTGGGGTGTCCCGGTCTCCAGGCTCTCGGGGTTCCGGGTGCCCCGCCGGCGACGGGGCCGGGCCGGGCGTCTCCATGCGGCCGCGATCGCGGGCTTTCCCTTCCCGGGACGCAGCCTCGGAGGGCGGCGCGGCCGCGGCGGCGACATCAGCCGTGGCCACCCATGCGCGGCCCCGGCGTCGTCCGGTGCGCGGCCCGGCGCGGCTGGGGACAAAGGCGGGGCGCGCGGCCTCACTGCAGCAGGAGCAGAAGGAGCTGGTGGCCGTCGCCGGGGGCCTCTGGGGACCGCCGCCCAGCGCCGGGGGGCGGGCACGGGGGCGCGAGCGCGGGGGGAGATGGCGCTGCCTCGGCCTCCGGAGCAGGGGGCGCGGCCCGGGCGGGCGGCGGCGAGGCGGGGTCCGGGCCGCGGGTGGCCGGCTCACTGCTCATCTCATCGCGCGCCTGGCCGGCTCGCGGGCGCCGGGCGGGCGGAAGAGGCTGGGAGGAGCCGCAGGATGCGGTCACCGGGCGGGGCGTCGCCTTCACCGCTGCGCCCCGCCTCCGGCTCGAGCAGCAGCTCCGTGCCCCGCTCCAACGCCGCGGGTCCCGGAGCTGCGCCCCCGCGCTCGGCGAGACCAGAGCACGGCCCGCGCGCACACGCCGCGCACCCCAACTCGGGGTCCGGGGACGCGCGCTTGGGGGTCCCGCCCCGCCGCGCCCCACTCGCAGCCTCCGCGCGCGGGGCCCCCGGTTGCTCTGGACGCGGCCCGCGGGACCCGGGGGGCGGCTGGAAGACTCCGGGTGCGTTTGCGCGCGACCGGGGGACCCGGGAGTTGGGCAGGCCGAGGGCGCCCCGCCCAGACCGCGCAGGGCCCGGATGTGCAGGCCGCGCCCAGAGCGCGGGGTCCCCGGGCGCGCACAGGTCGCCGCCGCCCGCCTTGAAGCGCGCGGGGCGCAGCAGCGAGCTGGGGAGGCGACCCCGGGGGCGCGGGGTGCTGGCACGGCCCCGCCCGGCTGCGCTCGCCCCGGGGTTCTAGTGCGCTGCAGCCGCGAGGCTCGCGCGCGTGCGGAGGCCCCGCCCGTCCGCCCCGAGGCGGCCCCGGGGCGACCCGGGTCCGCGGACCTGCAGAGGCCCCGCCCCAGCCGAGCGCCTTCGTGCACGCGACCCGGAGCCGCGCTTGGAGAGACCCCGCCCGCGCCCGGCCTGCGCCCCCGAGCTGCTCCGCGGGTTGCAGGGCTGCTGGGGTCGCGGCTCCATGCTCCCTCCGCCCCGGGGCTCCGTTCTGGGGTTGCCAGGCCTGCGCGCAGCGTGGGCCAGGGGCCCGGGGAGGTCTCTCCCTGCCCTGGAGCTGCTTGGCCGAGCGGCCGCGCTTGGGGAGGCCCCGCCTTTGCATCTTGCCAACCGCGAGGATTGCAGGAGCCGCCTGGGCACTCAGGGGACTGCAGAGGTCGCGCCCTGCCCAGACGCCACAGGGCTGGGCACGGGGCGGCTGGGAAAGAGACTTGGAAAGGTCCCTCCCGCCTGTGCGGACCTGGACCCATGGGTTCGGTCTCCTCGCAGCTCTGCGTGGGGCCGCGGGTGGGAGGCGGGTGCAGCCTGGGACCCGCGGGGCGCGGTTCAGATCAAGGTAAAGTTGCAAGCTGCCACTGAAAATGGTGCCCGAGAAGGCAGGCGCCCGAGAATACCCTGGAAGGGGTTGCCCGGCACCTGGGAGACAGAGGCCAGACTTAACCCCCACTAGAATCCCAGCGGTTCCGGAGGCCGAGGCAGGAGGATCGCTCAGTTCGCAGCCAGCCTGGGGAATATAGTGGCTTAGCGAGCTCCTGTTTGAAAATTAAGAAAAAGAACAAGAAAACAAAACCGGGGGTCTGGGGTGGGGCTGTGGACGGAGCTCAGCGTCGACCTCAATTTCCTGTTTTTGTTGTTCATAGAATGACGTTAAGATTTCGCCAGCGAGGTGGGGGACCGCCCCGGCGCATTTCTCCCCAGCGACCCGGGAAAGATTTTAGGATAAGCGTGTTTCACCGCGATGGCGATGGATAAAAGCCAACAGCGATTGAATGACGTGCAGAGGTGTTACTTTATTCCAGGTACTGGGGAGGGCGGTCGAACCCAGGGCCTCCGTGCTGAGCTCTAGGCTAGGCCCGTTTGGCCTCTCTTTGTCTGGAAACAGGGTCTCAGGAATTGACCCAGGTGAGGGTGGAGCTTGGGATGCGCCTGCCTCAGCCTCCTGAGAGGGGGTGTTACAGAGAGCTAAGTTAGCCTCCTGAGAGGGGGTGTTACAGACAGCTAAGTTAGGGAGAAATACTTCAGTCAGGCAGACAGGACTGGGCCCGTGAGAGTTGAGTGCAGAGGACCTCTTGTGTCCGGGGGAAATCACTGAAGACCACGCTTTGAGAAAAGGAACTGGTCCGTGTGTTTAATTAGTATCACCCTAGTTTTGGCCCATTTTTCTGGGTGTGCCAGGACTCGCACTCAGGACCTTAGGATTGCCAGGCAGGTGCTGCGCTCTGCTGCTGAGCCACACCCCCGGTGCTTCACCCTTGCTGTTCGATTTGCCATTGGATCAGTATTTACCAGGCGACTACACTTGTCTTTGTGCTTGGTTACAGCCCTGTGCGCCCTTAAGCTCGGGGCTTTGCTCAGTAAACACCCTTGAGAAGCAGCATCCGGGTCCGTGGCGAACCCACTCTCCGGGGCCCTTCTGCCCCGCTCAGACAGAAGTCTCCTTTCTCTGCCCGAACTCTTCCTACTCTGCGCTTGCGCTGCTGCTAGAATTCGCGCTGATTTGTGGACGTCGGGACCTCTGGCCGGTTGGGAGTTTTCCCGCTTCCTCTGGGACCTGAACCGCAGGCAGGGGGATCGCCAGTCATTCCAGGCCAGCCTGCGTGACATGTTTGGATTACGCAGGGAGACTCTGTCTCAGCAGTTCAAAAACAACAACAACAAAAACCCACGCGGTTCAGGCAGACACGTTGTTGCTGAGTTGTCCGGGCTGACCTTGCAGTACCTCTGCCTTGGCTTCCCCGAGTACTGGGAAGACAGGCATGAGGCACCAGTGTCGTCAAGATAACAGGCGTCTCACGATAACAACAACGTTAATGATAATAATCGTGTAGGTCAGGGCTGAGGCTCTGGGTACCATCCAACACACTTAAAGAAAAAAGCCTGCAGAAATCTCTGTTTTTCAGTTGATTGACTGAATGACCTCCCATGCCCGCCCGCATCCTTCGTCCTTCGCATCTCAGGCGTAATTAGACCTCCTGGGGGTAATGACTGTCTCTTTCTGCTTGCATTCATAGGAACAGCTCACATGGGGAGATGACTTAAAGAGCAGGGCATAGTGGAACACAGTCACTGCCCACACAGGAGGCTGAGGCAGGAAGATCCCCGGGAGTTCAAGGCCAGTTCAGGCTACAAAGGGAGACCCTGCCTCCCCCCCCAAAAAAGGGAAAAATAAATAAAAAGAAAAACACAAAACGAATGACCTTTCCTATTTGTTACTGTCACCTTGTGACAAGAACACAGGACACCTCCCAGTGCCCAGAAACTGTCACCAACCAAGAAGTCACTCAACTCACCGGGAAAGCAGTGACTTTTTTTTCTTTCCCCGTCCCTGCCCTCCCTCGCTTCCATGTCTTTCTCTTCCATTTCCTTTCGTCTTTTTTTCTTCTGTTACTTCACTGACACAGTCTGTCTGGGTAGTTCAGGCTGGCCCCAACCCTCCTGCCTCAGCCTCCCGGGCGCTTGTGATCAGAGACATGCACTCTTCCCCCGCCCCCACCTACTCTGTTTTTGATTTGGAGTTTGCTTTCATCCCATTTCCTTCTTTTTTGCTTTAGTATTAGGTTTTTTTGAGACAGGATCTCACTGTGTAGCCCAGGCTGGCCTTGAGCTCACGGAGATCCTCCTGCCTCAGCCTCTCAGAGTTATGGGATGACGGGTGTGCCACCACACCGGGCAATATTTTTTCTTTTTAAGAAAATGCACATTTCTCTTTAGCTCTCTGGGGCACTCATCGAGGGTGATCTTTTTGTCTTCTTGCTGTCTCTGGGTCACACCCCAGTGCTCATTTCCTGTTGACTTTGATTTTTGGGAACTCCAGCCGGCTGCTGTGGCCAGAATCCTTCTGATGAGAGTCCCAGAAGCTGTGTGTTCTGCCCATGGAACATATCCGGTATCTGAGACATCTACAAGGCCTCTGCCACCTGGAGGTCACACCGACCAGAAAAGGTTTTCTACCTGTGGTGTGGAAATGTGCTTGAGATTTCTTTTTTTTTTTTTTTTTTTTTTGAGATTTCTTTGAGAAAAAAAATGTTTTCTACTGGGGCCTTCATGGGAAGCTGCATCCCCAGCCCTTGTATGGTTTATTGTGAAGGTCTTGTTCAATTGCTAAGCTCCCCATGCTGGTCTTAAACTTGAGATTCTCCTGCCTCAGCCTGCCAGAGTACTGAGATCATAGGTGTGCACCACCCTGCCTGGGCAAACACAGTTCTTGGCTTCATGATGTCACCATCTCCTCTGTGGAGATCTTAGAGCAAATATTTATTGAACATGTGGTACAGTAGAACCATTCTTCTACACGACTGCAGTTTACCCTTGTTCCTGGCTGCGTAGTACTCCACTTTGGGTAATTCTGAGAGCAGCAACCTCAGGGTATTTTTTTTTCTTAGTAAGAAATTGAAAAGAAATTCAGAGCTTGCACCTTTTTACTTCAGGGACACCTTTTGTGGCTTCTCTTTAGAGTATCTGAATGGTCAGCATGATGACTCGGGTTTGGGACTGTGATTCTCACCAGTGTGGGTTACATGGACGTCAATCCTGTGATATCGTGGAGTTGATCTGATAATCAATTCTTGTGACTAACGGGTGGGTGGCAGATACGGCATGGATAAGCTAGTGGCGCGAAGTGCTCATCCAGGAGCACTTGGGGTAAATGTTCCCTATCTCCTTTCTCTTGTTCTTGCCTCTGGGACACCTCCTCCTCCCTTTCCGTTCTCCTTCTTCCTCTTACCTTTGTTTGCAGTCGGCACAGTTGAACTCGCTGGCGTCAAACTGAGCTGTGGTCCCAGCCCTCATTTATCTATTCACTTATTTTGAGGCAGAGGCTGGCCAAGCTGTTCAGGATGGGCTGGAATTTGCAGTCCTCCTGCCTCAGCTTTCCCAGGGTGCTGGGATGACAGACATGCGTGACGAAGCCCCAGTTAAAATATTTTTTTATAACAGATTTCATTCTCACATGTGCCCAGCTCTTTGAGAAAGTTGGAGACACCTCTTTCCCCAAAGCCTGGAGATTTTCAGACCTTCTGGGCTTCTGGCTGGCATCGTCTGAGTAACATTGCCAGAGTGTTGGTTTCAGCTGCACTCTGCTCTCTGGGGTAGTGGCTACTGGCTCATTGTCGTGCTATGTTTGGGCGTCAAGAGTACCGTCCCACAGCCCGGGCGCTGACACCCAGCGGAGCTCGGGGACCCAGTCCCGGAGGCCGAGGGCCACTGCGCCGGTCTCTCCCTATCTCAGTGCATCGGGGCCGCCATGTGCGATCCCACAGCCCGGGCGCTGACACCCAGCAGAGCTCGGGGGCCCAGTCCTGGAGGCCGAGGTCCACTGCGCTGGTCTCTCCCTATCTCAGTCCATCGGGCCGCCATGTG
>PVLD010035509.1:0-11750 GCA_004027595.1 Dinomys branickii | reverse complement strand
TATCTTATCTATAATTTGGTATTTCCTTTAATGTTTTTGTGTTAACTAATGTGAAGATAACTATGTAATACAACATCCAGTTCTAATTCCCTACTATATTCTGTATAACTTTGTATTTTCTGTATTGTTTATGGCTTTTCTGGTTCATATGTCTCCATTCTTTTGTCTTTAAAATAAAATTAAAAAAAAAAAAAAGACAGTCGGGGGGAACCCACTGGGGCCCCCCTTCTGTCCCTCTCTTGGACAGAAGCTTTCTTTCTCTCAATAAATATATTCTGCTCTTAACCTGCGTTGTTCCTAAAATTCGTTCTTCAGTTTTAGAGAACACGAACTCGTCTGATATCATTCAGGTTGGGAGATTTATTTTTCTGTATCACCAGCACCTCCATCTGTTCACCAACCCAGAAACCCTGAGCCCCAGCTTAGGGTTTTTTATGTTACATAGGCAGGGTTGGTTAAATCATTGGCTACGGGTGACTGAAATTCGTTTTCAGGCCCTCTCCCCATCTTGTGGGTTGGGGAGTGAAGTTAAAATTTGCAACCCTCTAATCACCAGGCTCCTCTGTTAACCAGCATGCTCAGCTGGAAGCTAACGACCCACCAGGGGTCACTGCATTAGCACAAACTCGTGTTTGGGAGGGGCTCACACTTTATAATGGAAGACACCGGTATCACTTGGGAAATTCCAAAGGCTTTGGGAACTGCTGGGAACTCAGGCCAAAGACCAAGTAATACTTTGTTCTATTCCACAACCCCAAATGAAAGTCACATCTTAGGAAGACTGAACAAACATGGAAATGACCAGCGAGGAGTCAGATGCTAACTGGGCTCTGTGTGAGATGCTGGACATAGGAAGGAGGTCACAGATTCATTTTAGACTCCTGCCTTTAAGGGCTTTAAATTTGGGCCATGGAAGATCAGTCAGTCCATACTCAGAAGGTGCAAAGTTAAAAGGATTTTATTTGAGGTCATGGTGAGCTAAAAAACAAGCAAGGCCTGGCCTCTCCCCTGTGACAGTCAGCAGGGACTGTGACCCTACTGATCGTTGTCAGTCCTGAGGGTGGTCACAAGGCCTGCCCTCAGGGTCTTCCTGACATTCCGGGTGCTTTGGTGGCTGTGCTGACAGACAGGGCCTGCAGTTCACATCATGACAGCTGTGACCTCCGTCTCCTGCTCTGGGCTGTTTCACACTGCCGATGCCTCTGAGGAGCACCTGAGAGACCAAGCTTGACAGGGCAAAGGTCAGGGAGGGATTAGGGGCCATCACTGATATCCTCCAAACCCCTAGACCCCTGGATTTGTGGTCAACATGGGTGGCCCTCCTAAAGACATGGGTGGCCCTCCTCAAAAGCTGAGGCAATTGTGACTTCAGCCCTGCTGTTTCCATGGAGACATGGCAATTGTTAATCGAGCAGCTGCTGCTTCTGAAATTCCTCTGAAGTATAGTCCTGACAGCTGCAGATAGTCCTAGAGGCCTAGAGCGCTGTAGAGGTCCCTGCGGATATCTGCCTTGGCCACAGCTGGCTAAAACTTGGAGCTGCCCCAGATGGCTTCATCTCACAGCCAGTCCTGATGACTCCCGCCTGTGCCTTCTCAGTTCCCATAACAGTCCCTGAGCAGGTCCGGGAAAGGTGCAGAATTGCACGGCTGCTACTCCTCTGGATAAGCAGTGCTCGCCCTGCCACCCCAACTCCTTGGGTTGGTCAAGGAGGGCTCATGCCTGGGCACCACGCGCCTGAGGTACCGAAAATCTATTTATGGTTATCTTGGGTAGAGTGCGCAGAGCAGACCGAGCTCAGAACAGTCGGTTACACTGTAACCGGCGCTGCAAAATGGAGTTTTAAAAGTTAGATTTCTTTTACTCTTAGAGAAAAGCAATTTCTCCAAACTTCTTCCTGCTGAGTGCAGAACCATACCCTTCCCCGCCTCAGCCCAAAAGGAGCAGACAGAATATGCAGATGTCAGAACCGAGAGGTGACCCTAGTTTCCTCTGCGCTGGAAAGGGGAGGAGGGGCTGAAGACGCCGGAAGTGACAAAGCAGGTGTTGGGAGCTGCCCTCTGCTCCCCACCTTCGCAGTGGGATGGAAATTCTATTGCCAGTCAGCCTGGGTTTCTTCTGCTCCATTCACAAGGAAATGGCGAGTCCTTGCACAGGGCAGCTCCACTAACAGCCCTGATGTCACCAGATGACACCGAGTGGTGCTGGCTACCCGCAGTCCACACAGCCTGCTGCTGGTGACTGGGTAGGTCTTTGCTGGCTGCTGGTCTTCGTGTTAACAACTCTGAGTGTTTATTGTTCATTCTTAGAAACAACTGCCCTGTCCACACTACTCGGATTAAACAAAAAATTCCCAAACAGATTTGTAGGACTCTTGGAGCCCACACTACCCAGAAATAAATCACATCACAGCAGGTTTATAGGGAAACCAAAGCAAGTCTTTATTGTAACACCTGTGGCCTGTACTGCAGCACCAGGAGCCTTGTACGCAGGGAGAAGCCCTCCTAGACTCAAGCCTGAGGAGTGGCCAGGAAAGGCTGCTTTCTAGCTGCTTGCCGGCTTGTTTCAGGGGAAGTGAGCACGGAACGCCGGCGTATGAAAATAAGAGGCCCAGATCCCTCCGCTCCGGACCTTTGCCACTCCAGGGCACCCTGTCCATTCTTCAAGAGGGCGGCTCCTGCAGGGCACCCTGTCCATTCTTCAAGAGGGCGGCTCCTCCAGGGCACCCTCTCCATTCTTCAGATGGTGGCCACTCCAGAGCACCCTGTCCATTCTTCAAGAGGGTAACCGTATTGTCTGAAGTGCCTGGAGTGGGAATAGTGTCTGTCTGGCTGTGTTTGTGTTTGGTGGAGAATGGCAATTTGGAAGCCAGGGAGGGCACTGAGGCAAACTGCCCCAGTCCACTGGGATCCCAGAGACACAGATAGTTTCTGGCCAAGTCACCAACCCAAGCAGGGTAAAAATGAGAGAGGGGCTTCTTGGCAGATGGGCTCTTGGGTCTCCTTGGAGCTAGCTTTGAATGCATCCTTTCTTATCAGAATATTTGACCTCATTTGATTGGTCAGAGACAAGCAAAGGAACCAAAGGCAAAGGCAAGCAAAGCTTGTAGACCTGAGAGGCCAGGAACAGCTGCAGGGAATAGGAGCCCTGAGGCATTCCAGAGTGAGACTGGTGACAGGGAACGGCAGCAGTAGGCAGCAGTAATGGCAGTCGATGGCGGCTAGTGACAAAGCCCAGCGGAGACCAGCAGCAACAACGGATGTTGACTGGCGGCAGCTGGTGGTGACTGGCAGGGACCTGTGGAGAACCACAGACAGGCAGTGGAAGCCGTTGGGAGCATTCCAGAAAGCTGCTAAAGGGGCCATGGGCGGCTAATAGAGCAGCTGGCAGCCACCCAGTGCTGTGAGGCTGAGAGCCCAGGGCCACTGGTATTCAGTTCGGAGCTGCTAACAGCAAGGAGCTGCACCTTAGTGACTCACAGTTTCCATCTAACTTGGGCAAAGGAACTCTGCTGATAGGTGACATTATGAATCGCAGCTCTGCATCAATGTTCCAAAGAAGCAAGGACAGGGGGTTTTATATGTGATTTACCAGAAAGGAAACTGTCTTTGTGGGGAGACATCTGCTAGTGCTGGGGTTATGTGACAATAAAAGATAAAGAAAAGAATACTTAGCAAAGATGTCCATAAATGTATCTGATGGTGACCTTGTCACTGGACAGGATCCCAGGAAGTACCCTTTCCCAAAGAGGAGACGAGGACCTCAGTTCACACACCCTGAGGGTGTACTTTGGACACGTCCACCACAATGAGAGGCACAGGTGGATTTCTTAAGCAGAATAAGAAGGACAACTCAGAAAAGAGTGCAGGAGCTCAGGTCGAAGGTGCGTTTTGGTCTGGGGCTGGGGGTGTGTGTGTGGTCTTGGCTGTCCTCAAGACAGAGGATGGAGGATGTGTGTTCCTGGTGTCTGTCAGTTACCCTTAGTGGGTCAGGTTAGGGTGCAACCATTTGCATGTATTTGAAGTTTAGAGACCCGGTACCCAATTAACAG
This sequence comes from Dinomys branickii, assembly GCA_004027595.1. Classification (NCBI taxonomy): domain Eukaryota; kingdom Metazoa; phylum Chordata; class Mammalia; order Rodentia; family Dinomyidae; genus Dinomys; species Dinomys branickii. The sequence continues at coordinate 7,701 of PVLD010035509.1, read as the reverse complement.
TGCTGTTTCTTTGGGGGTGAAAGTGTGTGGAGTTCATGAATCTATAGTATGGGAAGAGAAGCACAGGCAACCTTTACAGACTTAGCGCACTTTTAAAGAGTCTTAAGAATTAGGAGGGGAAAGGAAAAGCAAGCTTAGATGTGAAAAAGGCATTGCAGTCTTGAGTAAATTTGTATCCTGAAGATACAGTATTTTTTAAAGCACGACCTTAAAATGAGTTTTCCTTGTCTCCTTTCTACTTACCTATTTCTTCTGTCCTACTTCAGTCTCTTGATAGGCCCCCAAAGATCCTGTGCCCAACATAGTGATCCATTCTAGATGCCTGTAGTCAGAAAACCACAGAGCTCAATTCTCTGTGTTGGAGACCATGACAAAGTGGCTCTGCACAAGATTTAATATTAACCAGTTGGCTTCTATGTTTACTTATGAGTTTTCCAAAGCTTAGGCACCTTGTTTGGGGATGGGCAGTGGACTCATAGTAAGTCTATGTGTCACCGGTCACTGCTGAGACCTATGAAGCTATGGCACCTCAAAGGACAAGATAAGGCCACAGTTGAGGATGTTTGGCTCCAATCCCAACTAACTAAAAGGAGACTGCAGCTGCAGGCTCCGCACTCCTATAATAAACGCCAACCTAAAGGTAAGGTAGTTCTCCTGATTGATGTAATTTACTGCTGGGGAAAATTATCCCAAAGTTCTGCTAGATTCCCACATTTTCTTGAGTATCCTCCTCCTTTTTTGAAAACCAAATAAATACAGGTTGCCAAGAGAAGTCTTTGTTTTAACCCAGAGACTCTTGAAGTCTGTAAGAGAATTAGACCCTCCTGGAGCCCTATAGTCATTTCAATTGTCTCATTTATTTAAGCCTTCGCGGTCCACTTGCTTGGGAAATTGCAGATCTGCTCAGCCAGCAATAACTAAGGGTTATTAACCTGATATTTTTGGAATAGCTGGACGTTACGTCCTTTCCCCTTAGGCGGCCTTCTGACTTCATCTTGACAAGTTCTTTCCATGTTATATTCATGGTAATTTCCCTTTTAGTTCCATAGTAACATGCTGGGCAAATGTGCCCTTACTTTAGAGTGGACACGTGTGGCAACAGCTGCCCTGTCTCCATCTGCTTGTGGCTAGTGGCTGCTGTTTCTCTCCTTGCACGTCTGGCAGTCTGCAGCAGTTGGTCAGAAGCTGACTATCTCGCAGGACAACCTTGAGGGTTTTCTTTTCTCAAGAAAGTTGTTTGTTCTAGAGGAATGAAATGGATTATTTTAAGGGTTAGGGTTAAGGGTTCTCTCCTCAGAGTCCTTGGCTGAGGCTGCGGACAGATTCACCCAAAACACAGATCCCTGGGTGGCAGGAGAGACGGTGTGAGAGCTTTAATTTTCAGGTTGTTCTCTGTTGTTCCTAGGGTTTCCATCAATATTTCTACCACAAATAAATTGGTAAATTACTAGACAAGGAAAAGGAAAAATTTTCACTTATTTGGAGAGATTTAAAAATATAAAAAGCTTTGGGCTGGGGATGGACTGTTTTGGTTTCATCAACCTCCTCACCCCCCCCCACACATTCACAAATCACACATATACAACAGCTATAGGGGGTGGGGTGTGGGTCCATGACAGAGCATGCGCATGTGGCCTTGGGTTCAGTCTGCAGCAAGAGAAAGAGAGAAAAAGAGAGAAAGAAAGAAGGAAGGAAGGAAGGAAGGAAGGAAGGAAGGAAGGAAGGAAGGAAAGAAAGAAAGAAAGAAAGAAAGAAAGAAAGAAAGAAAGAAAGAAAGAAAGAAAGAAAGAAAGAAAGAAAGAAAGAAAGAAGAAAGAAAGAATGAGGTTTATAATAACCATCAGCAAACAATTTTCTTTCTGTGATCTCTACATTTACAACAGAGCAAAAACATGACAGCTTAGGGACAATCTCTATGAAGTAGATTCTTCCAGCTCAGCTTTGTTTGAAAAACATGTATGAATGTTGACTTTGGCCCAAACACTAGGAATACAAGGACAAAAAACAGAAACCATCCTGCCCTGTAAGATCCTTGGCACATATTACTACTGGGCATGATTCCTGCCTTCAAAGCCCCAAGCCACCCCTCCAGGTAGAGCCGTGAGGCACTCCCCCTCCAAGGTCATATAAGGCCTTCTCCTAGGTAGTGTACTCTGAGGGCTACATTTGTGCATGTCTCAAGTCCTTGAACATGACAGATGGCCATGAAGCTGGGTATCAGTGTCCAGGACCAGATGCCAACACCTCCTTAGGACTCCCACTGATACTCCAGGCTGATGTGGGTGTGTGGTTCCTCTCGCTAACCTCCTATCCCTCTCCTGGATTTCTCACACTTGATTCTCTTCTTTCATTCCTGAAAAGATTTTTGTAAAATTCCCAGTTGCGGCTACAATTTCAGTATATCTGACCTGTTACCTATATTGTAAAAATTTCTCAATTTTGTTGAACTAGCTAATATTGTTCTTTTTATCCCTAGCTTTTTTTTTTTTTTTTAATTATAATTTGGCTCCTGGCAGGGACAATGGCCAGAACAAACAGCTATGCTCCATGTTAAAATAGTTTCAAACATCCTGTGAAAATCCACCAATTATTGTTTGATGACAATAGCAAGTTTACATTAACTTGAATTCCAGGCACAATCACTTTAACGCAATTTGAGAAGTTGATTCTTATTTCATGATATGTCCTTCATGTGTTATCACAGCAGGTGTGTCTAAATATTACCCAGACCTACTTATTTTTCTTAAAAGAAAAAAATTCTTTTCTTTTAAGTTCATGGACAAAACAGTTGGTTATCAGTGGTTCAAAGGAAAGTAAGCAGTTTGATTAAATGAAGAAAATTTATAGAAATGAGTACTTTAAATTATCAGGGAAAATAATGTCTATCTGTGGAGGGAACATTGGGATACTGTTATGAGCTAAGTTGTGTCATTCTACCCCTTCTCCAGTTCCTATATTGAAGCCTCAATACCACAGTATTTTGGAGATAGGGTCTTTACAGAAATAATTTATGCAAGATGAGGTCATAAGGATGGGACCTGTTCCAGTCCTTACACAGAGGGTAAAGTTGGGTGTAGCTCGGTGGCAGAAAGCTTGCTTAGAATTGCAAGGCCCAAATTTGATCTCCAACACAGAAGAAAGGTAGGGAATGAGGGGGGTTGGACACAAACACACACAGTTGAAAGACAATGTGAAGATACTGGGAGAAAATGAACATCCACAAGTGAAAGAGGCCTGGAACCAATTTTTCCACATAGCCCTCAGAACCAACCTTGTTGACACCCGGAGGTTGGGTTTCCAGCTCCAGAACCATGAGACCATGCACTCAGCCTACCAGGGCAGCCCCAAGAGACTGATACAGATGTCTTTAGATGCAAATGAATGCCTGAACACCAGCACTGGCTTTCTCCTCAGCTGTGTCACGGGAATATTCTCGGTCAAGACTGTATCTTTAATCAGTTCACTTTTTTCCTTTTCTTTTCCGGCATCTGGTGGTGGTCATCTGGTTTCAGTGATCTCTGCTTCCTTTCAGAAGGAGAACTGCTGGTGCAGATGACTTGTTAGGAGGCCAGTGTTTCTATCTTCAGTGCATTCTGGGGGTTGTGCTTTGTACAACCACATCTAAAACACATCCTTCTTAGTACATGTTCTTGGGGTCAGAGATGGTTCTAATAAAAGAACAATTTAAGCACATTTAAATTTTAAATAGCTCATTTGAACATACAGTGATTCATTAATTTGGGATAGCACTCACTGGCAAGGGACAGAGGTAAGACAAAGAAAATAGTTTTGATTTATTAGAGTAGAAAGTTCCTGGTTAGAGATCAGCTAGTGGTAAATAAAATTATGGGAGGTCATTTAGGGAGGGGAAATTTCTCCCAGGCTCCAATAGACCAGACTGAAAATCAAAACAGAGTTGAATTGTTAAAGCTAAATTGCTCTCTCACCTTTCAAAAAGTGTGTGTGTGTGTGTGTGTGTGTGTGTGTGTGTGTGAGAGAGAGAGAGAGAGAGAGAGAGAGAGAGAGAGAGAGAGACAGGAGTTAATAGCCAGATTTCCTAGACAGTCCAGTTTCAATCTGTGTAACAATAAGGTTCTCTGCTTTGATTCTGTAGAAACATAATCTGAAGCTATGTTAGGCTATTTCCTCTGGCAAAATACCTAAGCAAATCAACTTAATAAGAGGCAAGGTTCATTTTGGCTCATGGTTCAGAGACTTTAGTCCATGGCCAAATCTAACACTGATGTTATTTTCTCTTACTGTGTCTGTCTCTCTAACCCAACTTCAAGGAAAGTCACTTTGGAATAATCAGTCTGACTTTTGTTCTGTGTTCCTATGTTCTTAGTCTTTCCCTGTTTATGAAAACAAACTTCCTCTGCTCAGCCAAAGGGAACACTTATTCTACTTTAGGGAACAAAGTGTTGTCAGACTCTAAAATATAAACCAAAGTCAATCAAGATTTTTAAAACTAAATTTTGTGTAGTTTTGGTTTTTGACAGTGGTTTCTAGTTTCTATTGACTTTCCTTTATTCACATAGAAATCTAATGTATGCTAGCCTCCCAATGACTTTTCAATTATAATTTTTTCAATGGCTCAAAAATTAAATGCAACTTGAATTGTGGCCAAGTAAGGCCAACTCCTTTCCTGAAATGTGAGCATCTTATCCTGGAGATCACTTCATTTGCAACACTTGTTGAATGTGACTCGAGTACCTCCTTGGAGGTGGATGGCTCTGTCCTTTGGTGGAACATGGAGCACTACTGACATGGCTTTGATTCAGATGAGTTCTACATAAATGCCTTGAGGTCTCCCACGTACTATGTACTACTACTGTGGGAAAGATGATGATAATTAGAACACTGCCCCATTCTTCAATAAGTTTAAAGTATATTTTGAAAGCAAAATATGCCATTCAAAAGTAGGTATGTAGAGCAGTTTCAGTTATGAAATACTCTTAATCCACTTACATATTCAATTTTTCCTGCTTTATGGAGATACAATTAACAATTAGAAGTTGGATGTATATAAATATATGTAGAGTACAATAGGATATTTTGATATGCATTGTTCTGTGGACTGTGAAATGGTCCCCACAATCAAGCTAATCAACAAACCTGTCACCTCACATAATTTCCTTGTGTTTGTGGGTGTGTGTGCACAGGTGTGGAATCAGAACACTTAATATCTACTCTCTCAGCACATCTCAAGTGACTAATACAGTATTATTAGCTATGATGTACACTATAGCTCCAGAATTTACTCATCCTACATAACAGGAGCCTTGTGCCACTGACCAACATCTTCCTACTTTCCTTCATCATCAGCCCCTGGAAACCATCATTCTACTCTCCTCTGACTTCAACTACTTTGGATCTCATATCCAAGTAAGAGCATGCAGTCTTTGTCTTTCTGTGTCTGCCATATTGAACTTAGCATATTACCCTCCAGGTTCACCCATGGTGTTGCAAATGCAGGGTTTCCTTCTTTTTGAAGACTACATAGTATGACATATTTTCTTTATCCATTTGCTGGTGGATGGACACAGGCTTATTCCCCTTGGTTGACTGTGGTGAGGAATGCACCTGTGAACGTGGGGCTCAGATATCCCTTTGACACACTGAGTTCATTTGCTGGTGTGTATACCCAGAAGTGGGACCACTGGATCACATGGTAGTTCTGTTTTGAAATTTTAGAAGGCCTTTCATACTGTCTTCTATAATATCTGTACCAATTTATGTTCCTACCAACAGTGTATAAGGGCCTCTTTTCTCTATATCACTAATATTTATTTGATTTGTATTTATTTATACTTGTTTTAAAATAATAACTCAAAGCCACACCCAAGGCAAGACTTGTCACCTTCTTTCTCCAAAAGAGAAACTAGAATAAAAAGGTTAATAACTTTCTAAGACCAAGTGAGACTCTTCTAAAACAAATGCTGGTAATAAGTGACAGAATTTAGATGCTTGGTAACACAGAGATACAAGCAAGAGGAAGTGGGTGAATGTTGACTTCAAAAGCTCAGGAAAGGGCTGATGAGCTGGAGATATACTTAGCTGAAGGACCAACGTGAGCAGAGGCACAGAGACAAACCCCATAAAGTGGTCATGGCAGGGACAGCTCCATGCAGAGGAGAGGCAGGGGTAGAGTTGTAAAGGCAAGACCCACACTGAAACTGTGCTTGTACTGAATTCCGAGACTATTGCTTATGATCAGTGGAATGGAACAACCCACTCCAAGGCTATGATACTGTTTTACTCTCTTGATTTCTCAGAACCCGACCTGATTCTTGGCACTCTAATCAAAGCTGCACTACATATAGACAAAAGATAGGGGCTCTGGAAGCGGAAAGAGGTTGGCGGTGTGTGGGTGAGTCTGAGTCAGACATGAGGCCACAAGAAAGGTAAATTTGTATCCCAGAGCTTGGGTGTGCTCTATTTGTCCAAGAAAAAAATGATGGGTTTTGTCCAGAAGTCACCCAGGTCAGTTGGAGAAAACAAAAAGAAACCAAATGGATATTTTGCAGGCCTTGAGCTAGAACTGCCTCTTACTAATTGCATAATAAAAGAAAGAGAGAGCAAGAGCGTGAGTGAGAGCAAGAGAGAGAGAGAGTCCCATGGCCTCATTAGCTCTCGCTTTTGCCGTGTTGACCATCAGCCCGCGTGAGCCCATGAAAAGGAGAGTTCGGACTTCCGGGAAGATGGCGACCAGGTAGGCAGCAGAGAGAGAACCTCCCAGAGGATTACCACCCAAACAATGAAATATAGCAATATGAAGACAGAAATGAGGACTTCTGGGAAGAAGACGACCAGCCGAGAGAGCGAGTGCGGAGGGAAGAACGGCTTCAGCTCCTGAACCCAACAGAGAACGCGCTACTGGGACAAACTGCGCCAAACCGGGCAGCACTCCGGGATCCCGCTCAGAACCCCACCCCCGCAGCCAGCGCTGCGCAAACTGGAGCAACAGCGACTGGCCAGCGGAATTTCTGAGTCGGGGAAAATCTCCATCCAGGGAAAAACACCTGAACGGCACTCCTGTCTGCACGATCACAGGGTGAGTAAAGTGCGCACTCTAACCAGTTTTTCCTGAATCAGGAAGAAGCTCAGCCCAGCGAGAGACATCAAAGCAGCTTTAAGGACTGCGGGATCTCCCGGGTGGGAAGACCTACTTAGGTGCCCCAACGGGTTCTGTAAGGGGGGAAGGAGCTCCACCCAGGGAGGAACACCTGAGTGGCCTATCTGCAAGAATCCTGGGGTGGCAAGCTGTTTATTTGCCCGGGCCAGGTCTTGGGGTAGGGAGTAGAAGCGGAAATCTCAGCAGAGAGCTTAAGGGACATTCTCCCAAAGAGAAGGAACCATTGGAGCAGCCTCTGCAGCAGACCTTTGCCTGCTGAACTGTCTGGAATTTATAGCTCCACAGTTTGAATCTGATACCCAAAAATGGGAAAACAGAGGAACAAAACGCAGTCTCAAAACTCAACCCCACCCAGAACAAGTTTTGATTGTGAAGATACAGGGGAACCAGGAAGCCTCATAACTTCAAGTTATGAAACGATTGCATCCGAAATAAAACAACTCCAACAGGCCATGAAAGAGCTCAAAGCAGAAATAACCCACATACCCGCAATGATTTCTCAGACAAAAAACGAGCTGAAAACAATGATGGAAGAAATGTTCCATTCACACAGACAAGAAATAGAC
>PVLD010035508.1:0-11742 GCA_004027595.1 Dinomys branickii | reverse complement strand
ACCTGGATTCGTGAGATTATCGCTGAAGTACCTGTGCTTGGCAGACTGCCTCTGACCGATCAGCCGGTTAGCTTGAGGCTATTTTTCGCGAGTTTCTGATTTGCTTTTGACGGTGTCAAATTTGGATAGTTAATATGAAACATATCACTTTTACATAGGTGGCCGGCTTGCTTTTCAGGCAGTTTGATATTTGACTTTTCACCTACAAAGTGAATTAATTTTTCTACCCTGAGATGCATCCTTGATGCCGAGTTGCATGGTAAAATTACAGAGAGCGTGGATTACAATTAATAGTTTGCATTAGGATGGTATTATTAGTATGTTTTCAGAGCACTTTAGTTAGAATGTAGAATTTGAGAATATGCCTATTTTTATGCATTAACAAGCTGTAGTAGATGAGGATGGTTCCCTTACCTAGGGAAAAACATAGTTCTTTTACTTTTTGCTTTTTGGGACAGGATCTTGCTATGTGGCACAGGTCGGTCCCAAACTCATGCCAGTCCTCCTCCCTCATCTTCTCAAAAGCTGGATTTACCGCCCCGTGCCACCACAGGGTAACATAGCTCTTATAGATACTTAGTTGTGTAAAAGTTGCAACTTTAGAATTTGTGTTAATTGGTGCAAGTGTAACCTTTATTTACGGGGCGTTGAGCCTGTCCAAGAGATACCAGTGCAACCTGTTGGCTGGTTATTATTATTGTTCATGTTCATAGGTGTACATGAGTGGCATACCTTAGAGTTAAATATGACTTCTAGATTTTACTAAACCTCGCAAAGTCTACATTTAAACTGTAAGTTAGGTCAGGCATGGTGGTGCCAACTCATGATCCTAGCACTGTTGGGAGGCTGAGGCAGGAGCATTGGAAATTTGAGCCCAGTAATTTAGCTAGACCCTGTGTCAAGAAAATAAACCGGTCCAGGCACGGTCATCCCAGCACTTGGGAGACTGAGGCAGGAGCATCCCTGCACACACAGCAAGACCCTGTTTCAAATGGTTCTTTGCTTTTTCTTTTTTCTTTTTTTTGAGACAGGATCTCACTGTGTAGTTCAGGTTGACCTTAAACTCAATATGGAGCCCACTCTGGCCTTGAACTTCCACTGATCCTCCTGCTGCGCCACCATGCCCAGCTAGTTTTCTTTCTTTTTTCTTACAGTTTTTGGAAACTGTAAGTCTCACTCTACTTCCCAGGCTGGCCTTAAACTATTGGACTCAAGTGATCCTCCTGTCTGAGCATCCGGAGTACCCTGGGGCCACTACACCTGATTTACCTTCCTTTCTTTCAGCAAAGAAATTACATATATATTTTCTTATGTAATAATCCATTTTATGCCAGGGTCATTTTTTCCCACTGATCTTGAATTTTTGTAAATTCTGGTGATAATAGTAATAACCATAACTAAGGTTGAGTGCTTATTGTTTTACCTATACAGTATTGATTTAATCTTCAGAGACCTATGGGTATTACATGGTTTTCCCCATTGTGCAGATGAGGAGGAAGCCCAGGCCCAGAGAAATCAAAGAATGTGACCCAGGTTTACAGCTTGTCCTTAGTGGAGCTGGAATTGAATGATACCAAGAATGGTATCCAGTCTTGATACCAATGTTCTTCTTCTTTTTTTTTTTTTTCATACTGGGGATTAAGCTCAGGGCCTTTGCCCTGAACTGTGTGTCCCAACTTTTAAAATTAAATTTGATTTGTAAAATTTTGAGATGGGGTCTGGCCAAATTGCTAAATTGCCTAAGGTGGGCTGGAATTTGGGATCTTACTGCCTTTGATTCCTGAGTAGCGAGATTACTGGCATATGCCTTTGTACCCAGCCAGCGTTCTTTTTGTTTGTTTGTTTGTTTTGTTTTGGTGGTACTGGTGATTGAACCCAGGGCTTTTGTAACTGAGCTATACCTCCAGTCCACCTTTTGTTTTTATTTTGAGATAGAGTTTTGCTAAGTGGCCCAGATGGGACTAAAATTTGAGATCCTCCAATCTCAGCCTCTCTGAGTGCTGGAATTGTAGGCTTGCCCCACCATTCCCAGCTCAGAGTTTGCATTCTTCCTCACAAGGCATTAATTCCTCCTCTATCTGCCAGGTCTAACTAGATTATGTCCATTTTGATTTAGCCCAAGTATGCAAATGATAGAAGTTCGTGTTTGGCAATGTTCATTTATTACAGGTCTATGATTTTCTAGCTGTTTATAATGTTATACTTTTTATGTCCAGATGTGTTCTATACAGTGAGAGTGAAACATTTAATTCCAGGAATATTTTAAGCCATGTGAAAAACCTTGTAAAAAATCATGTATGTTAGCCAGCGTTGTGGTGCACAGTTGTAATCCTAGCAGTTTGGGGGCTAAGACAGGAGGATTTTAAGCCCAGCCTGGGTTAGTGATTTAGCAAGACATTGTCTTAAAACAAAAACAAAAATGGTGTAATCCTAGCACTTTGAGGAGCTGAGGCAGGAGGAGTTTGAAGCCAGTTTGGGCTATGTAATGAGTTCAAAGCCAGCCTAAAGGTAGAGACCCTGTCTCAGAAAAACCAAACCAAGCCAACCCAAAAAACAAAGACAACAACAAATACATGGCTGGGGATGTAGTTCTGTCTCCAGTACTAGGAAAAAAGAAAAAGCCATTTAGGAAATTCACTGAAAGTGTGGCATTCCCTGCTTATTTTCTATGAAAGGACTCTAAATGGTTGTTCAGAAGAATTGTCTCAGGCTAAGGTGTGTCTGGTATTCACCTCCCAAGCGATAATCATAATTAAAGGAAAATGTGATAGGTAATGCTTAAGTATTTAACTCACATTACCAAATCCCCTCCTTTTTTGGTTTCGTTTCGTCTTTTTTTCTGTTGGTACACTTTAGATATATATAATGATCACAGTCATTGCAGAAATGTTTTATCTTTTGTTTTGTTTTCTTTTTTTGAGACAGGATCTCACTATTCAGTTCAGTCTGGCCATGAGCTTGCTTTGTAGCCCAGGCTGGCCCCGAACTTGCAACAATCCTCCTGTCTCAGTCTCCTAAGTGCTGGGGTTACAGGCATGTGCCACCACGCCCTGCAGAAGAATGATTTAAAAGAAGGATATAAAACGGAAACAAAGTTTTGTAAATAGGGTGGGAAAGGTAAGTTGAAGACAGGAGAGGGGATTGGGAAAAAAAGGAATCAAAATGTATCATGTATGATTACAGATTCCCTATAATGAATGTGATCATTATGTATATGTAAAATGTACCAATAAACTTAAAAAAGTGTTACATATTAACCAGAAACTAGGTAACTCAATATACTTAGAAAGACTAAGTAAAAATCAACTTCAAAAAACCCACAAAACCCTGAACTTTTAAATGCAGCATAGCACTGATGTAACTCAGCAAAATATCACAAAATGAATACATCCATGTAATTACTGGTGGGTGGATTTTATGGTTTGTGTCTGGATGTTCCCCCAGAGCCTCATGCGGTCATGAGGGGTGGGCTTTTTTTTTTTTTTTTTTTTTTTTTTTTTTTTTGGTCTTTTTGAGACAGGGTCTTGCTATGAGTTCAGGCTGGCCTTGAGCTTCCTTTGTAGCCCAGGCTGGTCTCAAACTCGCAATGATCCTCCCGCCTGAGCCTCCCTACCTCAGCCTCCTGACCGCTGGGATTACAGGCATGCACCACCACACCCAGCTTGGGCGGGCTTTTTGGAAGCAGGTGAATCTAGAATTTGTGATTTCTTCTTGATCTAATGCTGGGATTAAGGGTGTGAACACTACACCTGCCCTAGGATGGGTCACCTGCATATATTATAAGGGAAAGAAAGGCTTGCTCTCCTCTCCTCTCCTCTCTTGTTGCTTTTGGTATCTTCTACCACCTGAAATGTTGCTTCTCTGCCATGTGTCACCCTGGCTTAGAGCCAGCCCATTTATGGACTGAAATCTCCACAAACTATGAGCTGAATAACCTTTTCCCCTCTAACTGTGGGTATCTGGAAAAGTAAGACAGTGGGCAAAGCAAGTGGTTTTAGGGGCAAATTCATATACTTATGGGAACAGAAGTTGCTCTGCCCCTCCTTTTTGTACCGGGAATTGAACTCAGGGCCTCATGCTTGTAGGCAGGTACCATGCCAGTGAACTACAACCTTGTCCCTGCCCTGACCCCATAAAAGACAGCCAACCCACCTTCAGTGTTGTTTTTCTTTTGGTCTCAGCTAAGGTTCTTTGGAGAAACTTACAAGGAACCGGCAAAAATCATCCAGTCACTCATTTTTTTACTTGACCTAGAGTTAAACTTTGTTCACTATAATTCTAAATTCTAAATTCTCCACCCAGAGATATTGTGTCGGGCTGTTTTTTTGAATATGTGCTTATGATTTTGAACTGAGCATGCTCAGAAATGTGCCTATCTCTATATGTGATGATGAATCTTCCCTATGTGAAAATGTATGAGTTTCCCTAATAGAAGCCTCTTGTTTTCTCTGTTTAGGGAAAAAAAAATGGCCAAATGGCAGGAGCAAAGAGACTAAATCAATCACCTGGATGAATCATATACTGAATAGTCACAAAAGTTTTTTTTTTATTTTGGTAGTACTGGCGATTGAACCCAGGACCTTTGCACTGAGTTAAATCCCCAACCCCACCCCATCTCCTTTGTTATTTTTTGAGAAAGGGGCTAAGTTGGTAAATGGCCTAGGTGAGGCTCAAATATGGCTATCTACCTGCCTCAGCATCCCAGAGTACTGGAATTACTGGTGTGCACCATCATCCTGGCTGAAACTTTTTTAAAAATGTGGTCTCCCTGTATTGCTCAGCCTGAGTTCAGAGTCCTGATTCTCTCTCTCTCTCTTTTTTGAGACAGGGACTTGCTATGTAGGCTAGCTTTGAACTCACTATGTAGCCCAGGCTAGCCTTGAACTCTTGGGGGTCCTCCTGCCTCAGCTTTCTGAGTGCTGGGATTACAGGCATGTGCCATCATACCCAGCTCAAGAGTTTTTTTTTTTTGTTTTTTTTGTTTTTTTTTGAGTGTGATGAAAAATTCAAGGAATGCTGCTGCTGATTGCCAATGCCTTTCAGTGGAAAGGCAGGCTGCTAAAAACATGCTTGGCCCCGTCCACCTTATTCACAGGATCTGGCTCTATACAACTTCTGGCTCTTCCCCAAAAATCCAAGTGACCATAAAAGGTAAATGTTTTGAATGAATTCAGGACATCGAGGCAGCTAGGATAGTACAACTAAAGATACTCAGGTGAGAGGACTTCTAGCGCTGCTTCAGAAAGTAGCAAGAATGACCAGGTAAGTATGTGTGAAATGAGGGGGAATGTGTTTATTGGTACATTCTAGGTATATATAATGATTATATTCATCATAGGGAATTTGTACCTATGTATGATATATCTTGATTTTTTTGAGGGGATGTATTTCGAGGAGAAGTAATAGAATATGCCTTTTACTCTAATCAATTTTTTAAAAAAATGTTTAAACATTCACTGCACTTTTTATCATTTCTTATATATAGGTAAATAAGCAGTTAAAAAGCAGCGCTGACTTCAGAACATATTGATTTTAGCCAAAAGGCGTAGAAGTGATTAACTTCAAAACATATAGATTGTACTAGCATTATGGTTCAGATGTAAAATGGCCCCACCTAGCCAGGCCTGGTGGCACAAGTCTGTAATCCAGCATTTGGGAAGCTGAGGTAAGAGGATTGATTGCTGTAGGCTCCAGGCCAGCCTGGGCTACATAGTGTGTTCAAGTCCAGCCTGAGATATGTAGTGAGACCCTATAGCTCAATTCACTCCCCCAAAAAGGCCCCCAGAGCCTCATGTGCTTGGAAGGTGATTAGATTACAGGGCCTTAGAGCTGATTTATTGTTAGGATGGATGTGAGGTCTTGTCAGAAGCAGCAGGTCACTAGGGGCATGACCTGGAAGGGCTTATCTCAATTCTTGTCTCTTCCCTTGTCTTTCTGCTTCTGGGTTGCTTCCACTTTTTTCTCCTTCTGGACCTGAGCAGCTTTCCTCTGTGCCACGTCCTTCTCCATGAAGATTTTTTTTATGGAACTCGTAAACTTCTCTTTTAAATTGTGGGTGTCAAACATTTGTGTCTCAGTGAGTGAGGGAAGTGATTTAAGACAGTTAAGGATCAGAATGAAAGGAAATCCTGATTTTGTTGGTGTCTAGGGACGTTTTACAAGAAGAATTGTTATTCTTAATGTGTCCTGAATGAGTTAGCACTTCAAACTTGGCTGTTAGAGGGTAGTCTAGTAGAAAGATTAGTATAGCTGAAGATTAGTCTTATTTTCTACATTGCAGAAGAAATAAGCCATGTACACAAATGATTTTGGAGCAAGTTATGAAGTGATTTATTTTATTTTGTTTTATTTAATTTTTATTTATTTATTTATTTATTTATTTGTATTTTTGAGACAGGGTCTCGCTCTGCAGTTCAGACTGCCTAGAGCTCCCTTTGTAGCCCAGGCTGGTCTCAAACTCACAAGGATCCGCCTGCCTCAGCCTCCCAAGTGCTGGGATTATAGGTGTGTACCACCATGCCCAGCTTATGTAGTGATTTATATTAGTCATTTTTTTGTTTATGAGATAGCATTCTAAATTTAGCTCTGTTATAGTGCTTGCTTTGAAAATGTGAATTTCTTCCAACAAGATTGATATATACAGTACTGGAACAATTTGAACATAAAAATTTGTATTTGTTTATGCAGGATTTTGACTCACGGACGAGGTATCAGCAAGGTATCACCAACCAACTAGTGGTCTTTTTTTTTGTAAATCAGGTTTGGTTGGAATATACTCATGCCTGTTTATGTTGTCTGGCTGCTTCTATACCACAGTTGTGGAGTTGAAATTTTTTGGGGGGGGCGGGGATCAGGAATTGAACTCAGGACCTTGCACTTGCCAGACAAGTGCTTGGTGCTGCTGAACTATATCCCTGGCCTGAGTTGAATAGTTTTAAGAGAGACCTTATGGCTTACAAAGGCTAAAATATTTACCACAGGGCATTTGGTTCTTTGTAGAAAGAGTTTACTGATTTTTGCACTAGGCAAATGCAGGAAACCACACTCAGGTAAACAGAGCTTCATAAAAACACATGGATATACTTCAAACATGTACTGTCTAACTCAGTTCACCACTTGTGTTATGAGACACATCCATCCACATTGGTGGTTACAATTTTTCATCAGATTTCAGATCACTTTCATTCTATCCCTTCATAATAATTCATGTGCTGCAGTCTTTTTTTCAAGCTGAAGTGCAGTTATTTATGCCTTTCTTAGTTAACATATGTAAGCTGTAAAACTAAACATTTCTATCAATTTTATAGATTCCTTCCTTCTCTTTTCATGGTAATAAGGATTGAACCCAGGGCCTTTCTACTGAGCTACATCCCCAGTACTTTTTAAAATTTTTTATTTTGATACAGGGTCTTCTTAAATCTCCAATTTTCCTAGCCTGAAATCAAACTTGGGATCCTTCTACCTCAGCTTCAGACCACTGTGCCCACTTGAGTGTTAAGTTTCTGCCTCCATTTTCCCTGAGTTCTGTGGCATTTGTTTGTTTGTTTGTTTGTTTGTCTTTTTGAGGCAGGCTCACTTTGTAGCCCAGACCGGTCTCATAGCAATACTCCTGCCTCAGCCTCCATACAGGATTATAGGCCTGTGCCACCACACCCAGCTCTGTGGTGTTGATTGTGTAGCTTTCCATAGTCTGGTGATTTTTAGGAACCCGTATGTTGCATTTTTGAGTAACTGATGGTTACTATTATACTATAGAAAGTACTAATTCATTCACCAGATATTTCTTGGGTGATGTGAAGATTGAGTAAATGGGTATCTAGGACATAATAATCATTCATATTAGTTACTACTGATTACTATTTCCATATGCTGGAAACTTCTAAGTACTACTTTGATGAATAAGACTGACAAAGGCACTCTCTCCATGGAGTTAAAAAACATTGCATTAAGGGATTGAATGGTAAAGTACTTGCCTAGCACCTGAATGGTCCTAGATTTGATCTTAGCACCACATACAAAAAATTAATGTGTATTAATACAAATTTTGGCGGATAATTCAGCCTCCTCTTGGAACATTGTTTTGGTGTTACTCAAAAGGATTTTAGATTTATTTTTATTTTTAACTTTTTTTGAGACAGGGTCTTGCTATACACTTCAGGCTGGTCCTGAACTCAAAATGTAGGTTGGCTGGTCTTGAACTTGTGGTGATCCTCTTGCCTCACTCTCCCAAGTGCTGGGATAAGAGGAGTGTGCCACCACACCTGGCTAAAAAGGATATTTTAATGTCTACAGATTAAAAGCATTCATTTAAAACAACTTTATAGTCAGTGTCTCACTGACATTATGAACTGTTTCATTGAATGATTTTTGTGTGCTTGTGTGTTAAGGAGTGAAGTCAGGACTGTTACCAGGAAGCCTGTTTCTAAAAGTGGCTTGTCTGAAAGTGGCTCACCAGCTAAACCTTCCTGGGTTCTGGGTTGCTCACCTCTTCCTCTGAAGTTAAATTCTAGATTCTTCTCATCTCAAACAAAAAATTGAACAAAAGGGGCAAAGAGTAGTGGCCAGGTTTATTTGGGAAGGTAGAGTAGGGGAGAAACTGGCTCTGCATAGTGAATTTGGGCTGAGTAAAAGAAGAAAAAGTGAAAGAACACCCAGGAGAAAACAGGATGGACTGTCATGAGGAAGAGCCATGATTGCAAGCTCTTCATGACTCACCTTTTCTTTTATCTTGTCTGAATCTTCAGGAAACCCACAAGAACTTCAACATACAGGTTCTGATAGGCAGTGTTGGGATCCCATGCCTCATAGTGATGTCAGGTCTAGGCCATCCTATTGCAGACCTCCCAAGAAGTCCATGTGCAGGGCTTTGGGAACTGTTTTCTTGACTGTGTCCAGGATCTTGTAATTAACAGGTCATGCCTACTTCCCTAGCCAATTGTCACAGACTAATCTATGTCAGGATCTCATGCATGTGAGGGTAGAATCTGCCTCTGAGCTGTACTCCTAGCCCCAAAAGATTGGTTCTTAAATTTTAAAATTATTTATTTATTTTTTGGTGTCTGTGAGACACGGTCTCACTTTGTAGTGCAACCTGACCTTGTAGTTAATCACTGTGTAGCCCAGGCTGGCATCAAACTTATATCAGTCCCCTTGCCTCAGCCTCCTGAGTGCTGGTATTATAGGCATGCATCATCACACCTGGCTTTTTTTTTTTTGTCATTTTGAGATAGGGTCTCGCTATGCAGTTTCAGGCTGGCCTTGAGCTCACTTTATATCCCAGGCTGGTCTCCATCTCACAGTGATCCTCCTGCCTCAGCCCCTCGATTGCTGGGATTACAGGTGTGTGCCACCATGCTGGGCTTTTGTGGCCTTTCTGAGACAGAGGCTCTTTGTATAACCCAGTGTGGCCTTGAAGTTCATATTTTAGCCTTCTGGGTTCTAGGATTACATGCATGTGCCCCATGCCTGGCATGGTTCTTTTTCTTTTTCTTTATGATTGTTTTTCATAACTAATCTCATGGCAAATCTGATCTATCTCTAAGGGGATAAAAACAACTATCTTCTTTAATACATTAAAAGTTAAACATCATTTCAAAAACAATTTGTAAAACTCATACATGCGTCTCATATGCCCTTTATTCGGGTTCAACTCATGTTACTATTTTACCACACTTAACTTTATTATTGTCTATTATTATTCTGAATCATTTTGGTAAATTACAGACATGACATCCCTTTCTGGCTAAGTAACTTTTGTCTTTTGAAGTGATAAGGATTAAACCCCAGGCGTTCTAACTGAGGTACAACCCCCAAATCTTTTTTATTTTTTATTTTGAGACAGTTGCTAAATTGTCCAGGCTGGTCTGAAACTTGCAATTCTGCTTTGGCATGCCAGAGTACTGAGATTAGAGGTTTGTGCTTATCTTTAAGTACTTTGATATGTATTTCTTCAAGCTAGGAATACTCTCTTATGATTTATCATCTTCTTTCTCTCATTGGAATTTTTTTTTTGGTACCTGGAATCAAACTCATGACCTCAGGCGCTTGCCAGGCAAGCACTTATGCCACTGAGCTATGTCCTCGGCCCCTGGAATACTCTCTTATGAAACCCAAGTATAGTTAGCAAAATTAGAGGTGGGTGTTGATTTAATATTATTTTCTGATCTACAAGTATTCATATTTTGCTAATTACTTCATAGTGTATTTTATTTTGTTTTGTATTATGTTTTGTTTTTATGAGGCAGGGTCTTGCTATGTAGTTCAGGCTGGCCTTGAACTTACTATGTAGCCCATGCTGGCTCTGACATTAATCTCTTTAATAATCAAAGCAAAAACTTAAATTTCTGGTTGGTGATCTAACTTTGTAATAGTATCATTGTCATATATCTTTAATCTAAGTTTCTTTTTTGGTCTGTCTGAGACAGGGTTTTGCTATGCAGTTCAGGCTGGCCTTGAGCTCACTTTGTAGCCCAGGCTGGTCTCAAACTCCTGCAAAGATCCTCCTGTCTCAGCCTCCCAATGCTGGGATTATAGGCATGCTCAAGCACACCTGGCTATTCTTATTATTAAATATCTTAAACTATGAACATTGATTGTCTTTCCATTTATGTAGGCCCCTTTAATTTCTTTCAGCATTTTTTGTACTTCTCACCGTATAGAGCTGACTAGAATTATTCCTGTGTATTTCATTCTTTTTGATTCTATTGTAAGTGGAAGTGTTTCATCAATATTTCTGAGCTGTTCCCATCAATTTTTCTGGACTGTTCATTGCTAGTAGATAGGAATATAAGTGTTTTATCTGTTTTGATTTGTTTTCCAATGTCTCGTAGATTTTACTGGCCTGGAACATACAGGGGAGACCATCACCAGTGAGAGATAGGGTTGAATATATAATCTGATAATCATTTGTGGTAGAATTGTGGGTTATAGCTGTCTGGGATGAAGGGAAGCAAGCTGAGGACCAGGTTGGATGATAGTGGCAGAGCCTGACTTTCCTGCTGGTTGCATGCTTTTTTACAGGGAGCTAGTGAGGTGGGTAGGGACAATCAAGGTGTCCAAAGGCGGGATGCAGAGCCTGGAGTACAAGGGGTTCAGGGGGATGAATCAGAGCAGCCAATCTGGTGGTTAGCATGTTCCAACTGCTTTTTCAAGGATAGGATATCGCCAGGCTGGAACAGTCTTCCTTGTCTAGGTGGGTTGAAAGTGGCCATGAATAGTGCTATGGCTGAGATGGGTACTGCACTGTCGGAAATGCTGAAATGTTCTGAGCTACTGACTAGAACTGTAGGCTTGGTGTATGGGCCCATCATGAGGGGAGGGCTGCATGATCCAATAGGTACGACTTGGGCTGCCTTTAAATTGCCCACTTTCTGGGATCTCTGAAGAAGCTGCTAAGTCCACATAGTGCTGGGCTATAAGCACTTTAGAGTTTAGACATCTGTTTGACTTTGTCAGCTGCTATGAAGTGTCTGATAATTGTGCCTTCCAAGTCTCTGCATGCAGAGAAGATGAGTTTGTATGTGAACAGTCAAGTTCTGCTGTAGTCAGAGTGGTCAGGTCATTCTGTTCCTTTCTTGGTTTTTCTTTCTGATGCAAAACTTACTTGAACTTCAGGAATAGCTGTTGATTTTCTTCCTATAGTACCAAAAGCTTTTCCTGCAGCTTCAGAATTTGTTTCATGGTCTCCTTTTATATATTCTCTCTCCCATCTCCTTTTCCTACCTTTTTCTCCTGCTTTCTTTA
>PVLD010035507.1:0-11742 GCA_004027595.1 Dinomys branickii | reverse complement strand
TATTCTGGGTCTCTTCTGGTTCCAGATGAATTTGAGGCATATTTTCTCTAGATCTGTGAGGTATGCTAATGGTAGTTTAATGGGAATTGCATTGAATCTGTACAACAATTTTGGTAGTATGGCCATTTTTACAATGTTAGTTCTTCCTAACCATGAGCAGGGTATGTTTTTCCATTTATTGAAATCCTCTTCAATCTCCGTTTTCAGAGTACTGTAGTGTTCACTGAATAAATCTTTCACATTCTTTGTTAGATTGATTGCTAAGTTTTTCAATTTCTTGGTTGCTATTGTGAAGGGTATGGTTTCCTCAATTTCTCTCTCAGTCTGTTTGTTGTTCGTGTACAGGAATGCTATTGATTTTTGGGTGTTGACTTTGTATCCGGCTACGCTGATGAATTTGTCAGTTCATTCCAGGAGTTTTCTTATGGAGTTTTTGTGGTCCTCCATGTATAGTATCATGTCGTCTGCAAATAGTGATAGTTTGACTTCTTCCTTTCCTATCCTTATTCCTTTTATTTCTCTCTCTTGTCTGATTGCTCTAGCTAGTGCTTCCAGATCTATGTTGAATAGGAGTGGTGACAATGGACATCCTTGTCTTGTTCCTTAATAAAGAATAATAATTCAACAACGTTGTCCAAAATCTTCCATTCTTTCTTGCTGTTCTTTACCAAATTAGTTTCAAGAATTTTATTAATAATGTGAAGAATGAAAAATATTTAGCAAAGCTCTGTTTGAACTTCTCATATATTTTGTCAAGGGGAGTCCTTTAAAAAAATTTAATTCATTCTTTTCAAAAATAAAAACTGCAAGTGTACTACAAATTTATATATTTTTAAATTAAGAATATTAGGCAAAAAACAAAACGTATAGAATATTTTTCTATAAAACATGAAGTCGGAATTGAAAGAATGATTACAATAATATTGAAATTGAATTATTATTCAAAATAGAAAATAGAAGTGAACAACTTCAATTATTTTAAAAACAAGCTCTTTATTAACTATTATAGGCAAATACTCTAGCTCAGTAAGACGGATAGCTAGCTAGCTCTGTGACCCAGAGAAAGATGCTGTGAGTGTTACAATGGACTCAGCTACACTTTTTCAAAGACAAAAAGTGACATTGCATTTATAAACTGTAAGATACCATTTACTAAAATCATGTTCTTTTCCTCAACATCATAGGAAATTTCATCTAAGCTATCTTCCCAACATAAATTTACATCCTCTTCAGAGTACATGTGTCATTTTCCACTTCACAGAAACAGGCTCCAGCAACACTATGTTATTATTTCAAATTTCCAGCATTATTAATCTAAATATCTTCATAATATTTTAAGCAAGAGTTGAATTCTCATTGTATTGTTTGTGTCCCATCACATTAATCTCTTTGAGTTTGCCAATGCTGTGTTTGGTTTCTTCTTCTAGATATCAACTTTTTAGTGAATAAGTAGTTCTAACTTGTCCCATAGACACTAATGTTACATCTAGATCATAGATTATAACTGGCTAATTAATAGTATGTGTTGTCTAACAGTTTGCCTTGGTCCATGTAAAAATCACTTACATATTGATAGCACAATTCTTGATGAGGTACTTACAAATGATTTTGTCTGATTTTATCTCCAAATTGTCATGCAATAAGGAAAGATTATGAATATATGTAAATGATATCCAAATATTTCAGTTATGTTTTGCATTTTTAGACAGTTTTAATTGATTTATCATTTAATCTAATTGTTGGTGATTTAAAAGAAAACACTCTCCTTTTACAGCAAAAGAAACTTTCATTCCATTCTCCCGAGTTTCAGTAAATGTAGCCTGTAAAAGGACAGTTGCAGATTAATACGACAATAAGTATACACAATATAATGATTTTGTTCATAAGGGTTATACATAACAAGAATCTCAAAGAAGCCAAGGTGGTTGAAACTTGAACACTTCCTTCATAGGAAAAGGGAAGTAGTGGATATGGAAAATTTTAATGAAAGAACAAATTATTTTTAGGGAAAATGACTGGACCAGAAGTACAGACAAAGTTTATCAGAGCTCTGAGTGTGACTGATGTTTAGTCTCCTGTGGTATAACTTTAATATTCTTTGGTTAATGAAGGAATGAGGAGAGAAAAGAAGGAAATGTGTTCCCATTTAGCAGAAAGGATGACTTCATTGAAATCCTTATCCCATTGGTTTTGCCACTTGCGGAGGCAGTTCTGGAACTCCTGATTCATTAGTGTCTTTATGAAGTGTGAGGAAAAAAAAAATGTTGAATACTAGGACCTAGTGCCGTCTCACAGGAAGAGATCACGGTGTGTCCTCTTCCACTCTTCACCGGATACGGCACAATGTGATTTCTTTCTCTTTGCCAAAATCCAACTGATCATGAATTTCGAAGTTTTGATTCAACTGAGGACAGTAAAGCAACCAAAGCACCACAACTACAGTCACAAAAAAGAAGTCTTTGGAAAGTTTGCCGAATGTTGAGATGAGTGTGTTTGAAGAGCAGAGGAGGGTTTTTATGGAAGGATCATGGCAATATTATTTTTTACTCTAATATATTTTAGTTGAGGTATCCGCTATATTTTCATCAGACTGTGTATGCTATGAGTGTTGCACATTTGTGTTTGTAAACAAATGCTTGTTGAGCCTACTCAATAAAATGAAGATGTGATAAAATCAAACAGATGGAGGCTGAGCTTGTAACACTAATAAAGACATAGTTTCTTAAGCTGGGTGTGGTGATGCAAGTCTGTAATCCCAGCACTTGGGAGGCTGATGCAGGAGGATCATTGCGAGTTCGAGACCAGCCTTGGCTACAAAGTGAGCTCAAGTCCAGCCTGAACTGCACAGTGAGACCCTGTCTCAAAAAGACCAAAAAAAAAAAAAAAAAAAAAAAAAGAAAGAAAAAAGTAAAGAAGAGTAAGAAATAATTTCTTGAAATCTGTACATTCTTCATAGACATTCAGTATGGCTGAAAAGGTCTTTCTTGAAAAGAAAAGAAAGAGGAATTCTTAATATTCAATTTCACTTCCTTCATTATATATTTCATACTTCTCTAGTAGATAAAGCACAGAAAAAATCCAGACAGAAGCAAATCTTTAGAGTCAACATAGGACACAATTCTATTAAGCAGATGAAAGATTTTTCTTAAGCGTTCAGAATTTAAGGACATAATAACCCAAGCTATGGAAGTCTAGTTTACTAAGACCAAGCACTTTAAAAAAAAAAAGTGCAATACTGAACACAGATACTAAGAACAGTTTGTAATTAGCATAATTGTTCTGTTATAATCAAGTGAACCTCAATGTAGAGTAGAAATATTACGAGAATTTGAAATTAGTGTACCATGTAGAGGAAAAATAAAGGTAGCGTTCTTTTTCTCTTGGCTATACCTAAATTGTATTTAATTGGAATCAATAGTCTTAGTACCTAGGTTCTGTTTTTCCCTTATTTTTAGAAGTGAAAGGACCTGTGCATAGACACATACGACATTTTGTACAATATTGTTGCTGTTTTTCTAAGCATTACCATATAAGTTCAGTCATTGCAAGATTTACTACATGCTTACACTTTAGAAATTTACTGTGACTATTATTTCATATTCATCTTAAGTTCACCTAAGACTGAATATGTTTGTATAACCATTGTCACACCACTGTAAATTAGAGATGGAAGAGGGAGTCTTTTAGTTACTTTTCTCATTCCTGAGATAAAATACCCAACGCCCACACATTCAGGGAGCACAGATTTATTCTTAGCTCACAGTTTGGAGGGGTTTCATTCAGTGACCAGCTGTCTCCTAGGCAGGGTGCCAGGGCAAATGGGCACTGCAGAGGAGAAACAGTCCATGGTGGGCAGAAAGGAGCAAAGCAACAAAGGGTGAGCACGGCTGGTCCTTCCTATTCCATCCAGGCTTTTTAAGGCCGATAGCATCATACCCTTCATCCTGGTCCATTTGACACTTGTTTTGCACCACAAATCAATTCAAGCATCGCACACTCTGGATCCAGGAACCTCAGAAAAAGCCCCATGTATAAACAATCACACAAGGCTGTGGGGGAAACATGCTACAAAAGGGAGCCAGCCATAAACATTAAATTCTTTTGGCTTATCTGATCACCAACAATAAAAATATAATATATGGATAATAATGTATGGATTTTTTTTCACGTTCTTAACCAGAAAAAAGCCAGCTTGGAGAGATTTGTTACCCACCTATACTTGAAAAGAGTCTTGTTTCCTATATTGGAGAAAGGGGCATTACAGTAATTTTCTTAATTATGTGAGGTTATCCAATTAAAAATGGAGCACCAGTTCTGTTCCCTGGGGAGCCATCAGCACCTGTGAGAGTTTTCGCAGTTCTTGAATTAGTGAGCTTCTCCACAGGGGAGCTAGGCTTCTTATTCTATTTCAGATCTGAGAGTTTGTTTCAGATTTACCAGTAGCATTCTGAAAATGCCTCACCAATCACCTAAGCATTGTTATGTAATTTTAAGGTGTCTTGAAGAATGTCGAGAAGATAGAATTTAGAAAAGTGAATTTGACAATAGAATTCAAATTAGAGACTCAAACTTTCTCATTTTCTTCACAGTACCACAATTTTATGAAAGTTTTAAAAAAGGAAATAATGTGATTAACTCCATACAAAGCATTTGAAAATATATTGAGGAGGCAGATAATTTGTAAATTGGCACTTAATAATAAAAAGGATTTTATGTTCTGTTCTTATGAAATGATTAGTCTGTTACTATATAGAATTTAAAATTGAAGAGTAAAGACCTAAAAATTTGGGTAAGCGTATAATCAATTTAAAAGAAAAACTAAGAAAAACAAAATAAGAAACCATTAAACTCTTAATTTCCATCTCATTATAAAGTGTCCATAATGTATGTTTCTGCTTTAAACCACACACTATACACAAAATTAGTTCTTGCCCATAAGCATAATGTTTGGATTTTCATGTTTAGTAGGGGATAAAGAAAATAACATAAGTTTAAAGGTTTGTGAAAGTGAGTCTAAAGAGGGAATGGTGGAGAGTTGTGTACGGTGAGGTGGAAACAGATGGACTATGGACCTGAGATGGAGAGGAAAAATGTACATGTTAAATTGCTGAAAAAAATGTATCAGTTTTTCTGCTGAAAAAAATAGAAAACATGTTCATAGTGTTTTAAGTGAATAGAGATTGCTTTTTCTTATGTAACAAAAAATTCTTTTAAGTAAGTGATTGTTTCTGTTCAGTGGCTTGTTAATGGAGATACACAGTCTCTCCCATGTGACAGGAAGGAGTCTGAAGAGTCTCTAGGCATTTGAAGCCAAAAGGAGGAAGGAGGAAGCACATCTACACTAACACCATTCTGTTTAAGGAATACAATAACATTTCCCAGAAACTCCACACAAGGCAACTTCAAACTAAGTCATAATGATCAGAACTGGATATATACTTTCCTTTCTTGAACAGAAGGACTAGTGCTAGTGACAATGACATTTTTAAAATTAGCATTAAACACTTGTGATAATAGCTACAAAATTAAATCTATGCTATCAAGAAGGGAAGAATAAAAAATAATGGGAATGAACTGAAACAATTCTTGCCCTTGCCTGCCCATGCAGCAGGCAATGCTGGTGCTCTTTGCCATAACTCGTAATGCAGAATATCAGAGAGTAGGTCCTGTCCTGCCCACTGGGCCACCACCACCAATGAGAACCTCATGTCATGAACTGAATGGTGTAGGAGAAGAGTGGTGGTGTTGCTTAGGAAGATGTTTTGCAAGGGGAACAATATAATACAGGACACATACTTTATATGATTATTTATAATAGTCGCCCAAAGAAAAATATAGAAGACTGCAGGAAATCTGTCCACACACTAAGACCAAGGAATACAGCTGAGGGCCTGGGTCCTGCGACAATAACCCACATGAGTCCAGCTGAATACCTAGAGCCTATAACAGTGCCTCCCATGAGTCCAGCTGGAGGCTCAGAGCCCATGACAACATCTCATGCAGGCCTGTTTTATGGATCTGTGCTGGGAAGACCCAAAGGCCAGTGGTAGAATCTAGAAAGTCTGTGCCAGCAGGATGAAGGGTCTATGCTAGCAGGCTGAGGGTTCTGTACTGGAGCCAGGAAGTGAAGCTCAGAAGAATCAGAGCTCCCCTGAAAGGTACCACAGCCATCCTCAGCAACAGTGAAGTCCCATGCTCCTTTCATGATCAAGGTGGCTGAGTTCTCACCAGGGAATCCAGTGCAGCAAGCTTCTCCCTGAGACCAGCAATGCACCATCTTCCCCTCCAGAGCCAGAAAGAGATGCTCAAAGTGAGGACCAGACCTCTCCCAAAGTGAACAAAAGCCATTGTCAGTGTCTACGAGCCCCTGAGCTCCTCGAAGGATGAAAATAGCCACATTCATCTGGAAAGCCGGCATGACGAGCTCCTCCTAAACAACCAACAGCTTCTTCCACCAGCTGCAACAGTTTTTCTCCACTCCCAACAGCCAACTTCTCCTCCAGTTCTCCCTCTTGTGCTATTGGCAGCAATATCCAGGTGGGCCTTCCACACTCTCCCACACCCACTGCTTACACAGTTCAGCTGGGGGTTATAAATTGACCACCAGTTATTAATCCACTACCGTGGTCAAATTTGCAAATCCTAACCAGGTCTACACCTTGGATTTCCTCAGCACAGAATGGCAGAGATGGCAACAAAAAGATTCAACCGATTTAGGGAAGGACCACCAACCTAAGTAGAGTTTTACCCCAGGACAGAAGTGTTAGTCTTCTGCAATATCCAGGTGAGCGACAACCTTCAAAGGTAGGCGTGGAGACAGTATGAGGTAAATAGACATCTCCTAAAGTCTCCTGAGAACTTCAAGCTCAGACCAGGGAGATCAGAGGGCCTGTATTCAGTGTAGAGAGGCATGTTTGGTGGGTATGATCTTTAGAGGATGTGGGTATGTAGCAGACGACATTTAGTCTAGTAGTCTGCTTAAACTTTTGTACTGCTATGTTCGGCAGATAGTAGTGGCTGGATATACTGTAAGTCAATATCTGGGATGCCCAAGTTTCTATACTGAAAGGAGATGTATTTGCTTTGGTTCAGGTTGATTCATTTGTGTATTTAGAGTTTGTCAATATCTAGCTTATATTTGATGTTACTCCTGCCCCTAACTTTATCATTATAACCAAAGTAACACATGTAGTTGTTGTTGCCTATTGGTTTTCTTGGCATGCCAATATCTGGATTGCCTAGAGGTTAATACATAACTCTGTGTCTCCTTTACAAAAAGCAGACACTGGGCCAAGGAAGCTACAAACATGACCAGGAAAAGCAAAGAAACAAAAAACCAAACAAAATCGAAACATGAGATGAGAAAACAAATTACCCCTCAAAACTCCAAACCCCTCCAAAACCTATCTGGGGGAATGAAGGTGGACAAACATATTCACACAACAGAAAAGTCAGAAAGGATATCTACGAAGGTATCAAAACTGTGCAATAAGTTACTTGGTGAATGCAAATATAACTAAACAACTCACGACTGTAAAGAAAGAAATGAGCAGCAAGCCAACAAAATATACTAGTTGTGTAAATAAAGAAAGGAATGCAAAACATAAATATCCATTGTAGAAAAGAATGAAAATACATTTTTAAAAAGTTCCAAACAGAAATTCAACGGAATAAATACACATTGAAAGTATAGGCAACAGAAGAGACTGACGTGAGGACAGAATCAGATCTGGAAGACAGGGCTCTGGTTAGCAAACAAGTAGTGAGAGATACCTTAAAAACAACAAGAAGGCATGAGAAACAAGCTTGGATGAGTCAAATAAAACTCATGAGAGTATCTGGAATAAGTGAAGGTCAGAAGACAGTGCAATGGGTTTTTAAATCTGTTTACAGAAATAATAGCAAAAACTTTTGACATATGGAAGAATTCAACTTGTGGATAACTGATCCATACAGAGCACTGAAGAGGCATGATTGGAAAATCTCACTCCATAGCACATTATAGTTAAAACACCAGAAATCCAACATAAGAATCTTAAAATCTGCTAAACAAAAGCAACAATTAACTTATAAAGAAAACCCATTAGACTTACAATAGACTGCTCACCACAAACTATAAACACAAGAAGAGCTTGTAAAGAAGTATTTTGAGTCCTCCCCCCAAAAAAAACCTCCAACTCAGACTGACATAGCCTACAAAATTGTCTTTCAAAATTTATGGAACAATAAGATATTTCCATGATAAAGAGCACCTAAAGAGATTCACAAGCACCAAATCAACACTCAAAAAATTCCCAAGTATGTCAAAGAAAGAGACAAAGAAGCTACCAGTGAAAAAAGATACAATGGAATGAATGCATGAGTTAGGGATAGCAATAGAAGCAAGAAAAGCAAAGTAGTAACAGGTCCATAATGTAATGACAGAAATAAATGAATAACTTTCAGTTGTACCTACCAATGTAAATAGACTTGATTTATCAATCAAAAGACACAGATTAACAGAGTGCATCAAGAAACAAAATCTAGTGTTAAACTGTATGCAAGAAACATTTTTAATGCAAGAAGAAATTCATGGACTAAAAATTAAATGATGGAGAGCAATAGTCCATGAAACTAGATCCAGAAAACAAGCAGGAAGAGCTATCCTAGTTTCAAACAAAGTGGACTTTAAGTCGAAGTTGATCAAAAGAGGCAAGGAAGAACATTACATATTGGTTAATGTAACTATTCAACAGAAAGAGGTAATAGTTCTAAATATATATGCACCAAACCACAATGCAGCCAACTTCATAAAACAAGCACTAGTGGTCATAAAACACCAGCTAAATATTGATGAATTTATATTTGGGAATCTAAATACCCCATTATCACAAATAGACATCAACTAACCAAAAAATCAATAAAGACATATCAAAGTTGAACCAAATCTTTAAAAAAATAAATGACATACACATATAAATGAATAAATAATTAACATACACAAAGTGTATCACCCAACAACAGAATATATTTTGACAATACATGGTACTTTCTCCAAAATAGACTACACACTACATAATAAAACATGACTAAGTAAATACAAAATAATCAAAATTATGCCACATGTATTATCAGATCACAGTAAAATAAAACTAGAAATCATATCAAAAAGAAACTGCAAATGTGTGTAAATTAAGCAACACACTCTAGGAGAGTCAATAGGTTACAGAAGAAATTAAGGAAGAAATGTATAGTTCCTAGAATTAAATATTACCAGTGTAATATACCAGAGTCCTATGAAGGAAGATTGTAGCTATAAATGCAAACGTTAGAAAACCATAATGACTCCAAATAGATTACCTAACGGTACTTTTACAGATCTTAGAGAAATAAGAGCAAGACAAATCTAGAGCACATACAATGAAGGAATGTTAATGATCAGAACCAAGTCAATCCAAGGGAGACTACAAACAACAATAAAACAATCAAAAAATTGAAAACTTGATTCTTTGAAAAAATAAAAAAAGACAATTTCATAGTCAATGTTACAAGATAAAGAAAAAGAAAGAAAATGCACAAATCAGTGGAATTAGAAATAAAGAGTTAAATCTCTGTAGAAACCATGAAAAAAACGGAGAAATCACTAGCAAGAATTTCACTAAGCTATTTGCCAAAAAACTGGAGAACTCAGAAGAAGTAAAGAGGTTCAAATACACATATGAATTTCCAAAACTTAAACAAGACGACTGAAAATTTTTGGACAATCCAATAATAGGCAATAAAACTAAAGCAGTAATAAAAACCCTACTAATTAAGAAAATCCCAGGACTTGATGGACTCACAGCCAAATTCAAGAAGAACTTTAAGGAAGGCCTATCATCACTACTCCTCAAACTGCTTAATGAAATTGAGAAGAAAGCAGCACTACTAAAATCATTTCTGGAAAATGGCAGTACGATGGCCTCTAAATCATACTTCTTAATGAAAAAATGAAAAACTATTGCCAGTCTCTCTAATGAATATAGATGAAAAAGTCCTTAATAAGTCATTGTTGGGAAACAAAATGCAATAAAACATCAAAGAGATCATACATGATGACCAAGTAAACTTCATTCCAGTGGTACAGGATGGTTCAGCATATGTAAGTCAACAAATTTAATTTATTACATAAGAAGAAGCAGGGGCCAAAATCATATGATCATTTCATTAGACATAGTAATAGGCTTTGGCAAAATCCAACATTCATGAATAATAAAAATACTGAAGAAAATAGTCATAGAAGAATGTTATCTCTTCTTGTGAAATTCTATACCATTGTGTTTTTCCTCTTTAAAATAAATTCTCACCAAAAGTCACGATGACCAATTGTCTTGGTTACTTTTCACTTGTTCCTGAGACAAAACACATAATACCAAAAATGAAGGAAGAAAAGGTTTATTTAGCTTACAGTTTGTGGAGGTTTCAGTCCATACTTGACTGGTTCTGAGGCAGAGTGGCACATGGCAGAGCGTGAATGTTCATGGCAGCAGAGCACAGCAAAAGGAACCAGCAAAAAGGGGGAATGGCTGCAAGTAGCCTCTTCTCTTCCCTTACATTGTAAATAGGCTTCTCCCACCCAGGGGGCATGTAGCTCTCACACAATCTCCATGTCCTCCTCTTCCACAGTCTCAGGATGTGTACAAATTAAGCAACTTGGCTTCCTCCTGAGTCACTCAGTTAAACCTCTAGAGGCCCCAAGTTGATGCAATGTATCAACCATAATACCAATATATTGCCATCGTTATATTAAAGGGGGAAAAACTGAAAAAATTCCCTCTAATATATGGAAAAGTCAAAGATGACCATTGTCACCACTCCTGCATAACCTAGACCCTAGAAGCATTATCTGGAACAATCAGATAAGAGAAAAAATAAAAAAGCAAGGACAGAAATAAAGAATCTATAATTTAAGATAACATGATTGTATACATACAAGACTTCCAAAATTCCACCAAGACTCCTAGAATACAAGCCAAATTCAGTAAGGTAGCAGGATACAAAGTATAAACAAACACAAAATAAGAGCAGTACTGTGTGCTAATAAGTATTTCACTGAGAAAGAAGGGACAATGCCATTCACAATAGCATCAAGAAGAAATAAATACTTAAGAATTAACCCAACCAAAAGCAAAGTGAAAGATTTTAACAATGGAAATTTCATCACCATCCAAAAGCAGATTGAAGAGGACATCGGGACAGACCCAGAGAAGATGGCGACCAGGTGAGCAGCAAGGGAGCGAACCTCCTTAATAAACACCACCAGCTCGAGACAGACTTGGCGAGCATGAATGCCGGGACCTCGGCTGGGAAGTTTAAACTGGGCGTATTTCTCTGAGATGCCGGGGGAGATGTGGTAGGGCGGACCAGGCTGCCGGGGCGAGACGTGGGAAAGCACCAGACGCTGGGAGCCAGGGACGATCCGCGCGGGGAAGAACCTTGGCTCAGTCCAAGAGCCGTGCCAGCGCAGCCGGCTCGGTCCCTCCCGCCTCCCGAGCCGGTGCAGCTCCCCGGCGACTCCCGACAGAGATCGGCTTGCTAGCAGCGGAGACGCCCAGCAATCCCACGTTTCGCGCGTGTCGGGCGGGCCGCGCAGAGGGCCCCAAACGCCGGGAGCGGAGAGAAAGATTTACTGGGTCCTGACGCCCTGAGAGCACGGACGGCTCGATCCCTCCCGCCTCCCGAGCCGGCGCAGCCCCCCGGCGACTCCCGACAGAGATCGGCTTG
>PVLD010035506.1:0-11743 GCA_004027595.1 Dinomys branickii | reverse complement strand
TTCATCTCGTGTTTTATCTGAGAAATCATTGTGGGTATGTGGGTTATTTCTGCTTTAAGCTCTTTCATGGCCTGTTGGAGTTGTTTAATTTCGGATGCAATCGTTTCATATCTTGAAGTTATGAGGCTTCCTGGTTCCCTTGTTTCTTCCTCTTCAAAACTTGTTCTGGGTGGGGTTGAGTTTTGAGACTGCGTTTTGCTCCTCTGTTTCCCATTTTTGGGTATCAGATTCAAAATGTGGAGCTATAAATTCCAAAGGCAGTTCAGCAGGCGGAGGTCAGCTGCAAAGGCTGCTGCAATGATTCCTTCTCTTTGGGAGAATGTCCCTTAAGCTTTCTGCTGAGAGTTCCGCTTAAAAGGCTGTACAGATATTGGTTAGATACTCCCTACCTAGTGACCTGGGTGAGGTGTGTAAGACCGCTCCCCCGCCCTCCCAGGGTTCCCTGCAGGTATAGGGATGGATCTCCTTCCCCACTCGGTGATCTGGTCGCGAGCGCCGATATCTCACCAGTTTTTGGAGTCCCTGCAGGCATGAAGGTTCCAAGGTGCCAGTCTATCCTTTGGGGCTTTCTCTCTTGTAGGTTTTTAAAGGAAGAACACAGCTGATGTGGAAATGTCTATTCTGTCCTCTTTCATGGAATCCACTGAGTCGGTTCCCAGGTGCAGAGATGCAGAAAATTCAGAAGACTCCTTTAAAAAAGAAGCAGCAGCCAGAGCTCCGAATTTTTTCTGTCCGCAAATAGATTCCTGCTACAATATACAGTTTCCAGCAAAAACATTCTCTCTGATGTCCTTCACGGAGGGCAACTGACAAGGGAGAGTCTTCCAGCAGACACTTTCCGGGCTCCCTGGCTGGTGAGAGACTCAGGTCCTTCGGTGGACACCGCCGGCTCCTTCCTGAACCCCTTCAGTAGGATGTTGGGGGAATGACCGCAGTGTGCCTCTTCCTTCCCTTCCTATTTCTCCAAAAGGCCCGAAGGTCCCCTTTCTTCGGCTTGCCACCTGTGCCTGCGTCGTATTTTTAATGTTTTAATTGGCATTCTTTAATACTAATAAATAGTTCTATATATTTAGTGGCTAATGTTATTTACACTAAATATTTTTCATCTACTATGGCACAGTTCTATTCTATATTTCACTAATAATTAATTAATTATAATTAACTATAATTATAATTAATTATAGTTAATAATTTCATTAATCTCTTTAGCTATATTTGTGGTCCTACTAGACATTAATTGTATAATACTTGATCATATAGTGTACCTTAATATACAGTAAGGTTAGTCGTTGCACAGGTAAATTATTTTCCTTTTTCTCCATTTTACACTTTTGTTCTAAAATATTCTCTATTATTTAGTTTCTGACAGGCATGTTAGTCTACAAAACTTATTTTCTGAAATAGAATGTGGTGCTTAAGGTTAAATGGTTGCTGTTGCACTTCTAAGCTGCTTCTATAAGCTGATTAGGTAAGCCTCAGTGCTAACTAAGTTTCAATCAAGAATTCAAGGCATCTTGTGTTATTGAATCAGATGAGTAATGCAGATTCTAGAATTTCTCAGACTCAAGATATAAGCACATCCCAAAACCATTATTTCTTGTCTTATAGTTGAAGAAACTGGGCAAACAGAATTTTTGGCTCAAATGTAATTGCTCCACTTGGTGGTTATTGGAAAAAGAAGAGTAAATAGAACACTGGAACTAGGTTGAGATATAAATACGACAGGTAGGTTGGCTGTGAGAGCAAACATTAATCTTGTCTACTTTCTAAAGACTTGTAGGGACCATTGTTGTTTTGACCTAGTACAGTGGTTCTCACTCTATAGTGATTTTTAAACTCCTGGAAAAGCAATATCTGGAGATATTTTTGTTGTCATAATTATGAGGGCTGAGTACTTTTGGCATCTGACTGGTATAGGCCATAGCATCTGCTAACCATCCTACAGTGCACAGAACAGCTCCCAATGACAAAAAAATTATTTGGTCCCCAAATTCACTTGTTCTGAGGTTGAGAATTCCTGGCCTAGAATGACATAACTCCTGAAAAAGATCAGTTACAGAAAAACAATAGTTCTTATTTGAAGGCATGAGTCATCTGCCTTTGTAGCTATAAGTCTCCAATTGCAGTGGTGAGGGAGGGAGGGGAGAGAGAGAGAGGGATAGAGAGAGAGAGAGAGAGAGAGAGGGGAGAGCTCTGCACTGATTAGCAGTTTTCATAGGAGTGCTGATGATAATGCATGTTAAATTGTCTACTAGGATTTTCTGGGATTCTTCACATCCTAATGTAGAATGTAGAAGTAATGAAACCTAATGCATTTGCTTTCTAAACTGTAATATGCATACAAAAACACCTGGTAATCTTATTGAAATGTAGGCTTCAATTCAGTGGATATGGGCAGGAGTCATCATTCCCCACAAGCTTGCAACATAATATTGAGTATAAGTTGTCTTGTATGTTCAATATAGCTGGCTAATGGCTCAATTTCTCTGGTTCTGACCACAAAGGGCACCTTCATAAAGGGAATTAATCTTCTCACTAATTTGCTCTTTTCTTGCAGTGAATAAGAGAATAGTTGATTGAATAAAAGAAACTTTAAAAAATATCTGCTATGGCTGAGGTGTTGCTCAGTGGTAGAGCACTTTCCTACCAGGTGTAAGGCCTGGGATTCAACCCTCAGCACCACAAAACAGAACAAAACAAGCAAACAAAATTCAGGAAAATATGCTAAATTTGCATATTCACCAATCCAGAATATTCAGAATCACTTCTTTTACCTAAGAGGCTATGAAACTTTTCTTTTGATAGTGATTTATTGTCTCTGTATTGGATAGTGTTATGGTCTGGATTGAGTTCCCCTCCCTGAAGCTCACATATTGAAATACTTCCAGTGAATACCTCAGAGTGTGACTGTGTTTGGAAATAAGATCTTTACAGAGATAATCAAGTTAAGATTAGGTCAGTAGGGTAGCGTCTAATCTAATTAAACTCCTATCCTTATAAGAAGAGATTAGGATACAAACTATGTCAAGACACAGTAAGAAGATGTGTCATTCGGCAGTCAGGTAGTGGCACTTCAGCAGAAAACACCCCGCTGACACAGTGGCCTCAGACTCTTCGCTTCCAGAACAGTGAGAAAATAAATTTGTGTTGTTTAAACCACCAACTCTGTGGGATTTTGTTCTGGCAGATCTAGGAAACAAATACAGATGGGCCATTTAAAATGTTTCTCTCTGGAAAGCTACAACACATAAAATACACATCTGGTCTTCTGACTCCAAGATCCTGGGGGTAATTTCAGCAAATGAAACTTGCCTATAGAAAAGGCTTTGTGCTTTCATTACCTGCCATACCAGGGCTCCCATGGAGAACAGGGACAAAGGCCAAATCCACATAAACTTAGATAGAGTAGTTGGAGGGGCTGCTGTAAATCCATCACTTTTGGTTTGCAAAGGAAATCTCAGTCTCTTTTCTCCTTGGAGAACAAGGGTCTGTTGCCTTCTGTGGGCAGCATTTGTCACTCTTGTGTGTGCACTGCCTCTAGGCCACATGCCCTGCTTGTTAGTAAATGCCTAGCTAAGACTAAATGTGTCACTGTGTTGATGATGGCCCTGCAAAACGATGTCTCTGGGTCACAAACATTTTGTGTTCATCTTGCCCAAGTTGAGCAGATGAGATTTAAAAGCATTTTGTTACTCTCCTGGGATAATGGCTAATTTGACCCTGGGGCATCTTCAGAGTCAGATATATATTGTCTGCTTCAGCTTGCCCTTCCAGAATAGTCCGGGAAGGTGTTCAGATATACTCCGGTGTAGATTATTCTTTTTTTTTTTTTTGCGGTACTGGGGATCGAACTCAGGACCCCGCGCTTGCTAGGCAAGCGCTTATTCCACTGAGCTATATCCCCAGCCCCCTAGATTATTCTTGTTTGTGCAAGATCTTCAATCTAGAGTAGTGTTCATGCTGGGCCCAGATGGTGTGGGTTCAAGTGTAGCCTGTGTTGCCTCCTGACTTTGTGACTTTGGGAAAGTTATTTAACTTTGCTATACTTTAACTTCTTCATCTGTGAAGAAGGGTAAGCCTAACACTACCTCCTATGCTGGGTGTGCCGGTTAAATGTGTTAATGTGTGGTAAGCCTTTAGAACAATATTTGGCATTGGAGTGAGCACTCAGTAAATGTTACCAGTGTGAATGGAATTTACTGTTCTTATCCCAGCACACCCTCCCAATACACTAGGAGGACAATGAAGTCACAAAGCTTTTGCCATGTAAATGCTGCAGGATATCTGCAATTTGTGTGTTTTACCGCATTTAAACCTCATAACAATATTGTGAGATCAGTACTACGTATCAGTCAGGATAAGACTGGATGTGTTATAGTAACAACACCAAATCGCAATTACTTAAAGGAGTGAAAATTGCTTTCTAATTGACATTATATTTCTGATGAAATAGACACAGGTCTCTGATCATTGTTATGCAGAAGGAACCTACACTATGAAGCATGATGCTATTATTTTGACTCAGGTCTTCATAACTGCTACACTGGAGCTACACAAATAATTCACTGCTTCATCTTGCTACAGGAAACAAATCACCATGTCTCACCTCCTAAAAACTACACCTGGAACAAGAGGAGAAACAGAATTCTTTGGAAGTGCATCTGATATTGTTCCTGTTTGATACATGAGGAAATACCCAGCTTAGAGGAAAGAAACTTGTTAAGTATCATATGGTAAGTGGAAAGCAACATAATACTGTCTGAGTCTATCTTCAATAGGTCCATCTAACTTCAATGAGTGCCACCTTCTCAGACCAGTGATGTTTTTGTTTAAGCCTGTTTGGGGCTGAATTGTCTTGATACTTTATGTTGAAATTTTAACCACTGGAACTTGAAAATGTAAAATTATTTGCAAATAGAGTCTTTGCAGATATGATCACATTAAGATAAGGTCACAATTTGGGGCCCTAATGTGTCCTTATAAGATGAGAAAATAGTGATACGTGGACACATA
Organism: Dinomys branickii; assembly: GCA_004027595.1. Lineage (NCBI taxonomy): Eukaryota > Metazoa > Chordata > Mammalia > Rodentia > Dinomyidae > Dinomys > Dinomys branickii. The sequence continues at coordinate 6,730 of PVLD010035506.1, read as the reverse complement.
GGGAGATGACAGAGACAGAGACACAAAAACCAAGGGCTGTCAGATCCACCAGATGCTAGGGTGAAGCAAGTGTGGATGCTTCTCTAGAGCCTTTAGAGGGATCCTAGATCTTACTGGCACCTTGCTTTTGGACTTCTACACTCCAGAATTGTGAGATAATAAATATCTATAGTTAAAAAAAACCACTCAGTTCATGATACCTTGTTATTGCATTTCTAGGAAACTAATACAAAGTTCATACTGAGGTCATGGGGTTTTGATATTCATTTTGATGTTCTTTGCTAGCTCATAGATCCCTTCAACAAGCTTGGTCCCTCTCAGAGACTTGGTGCTTTAACAAACCTTTTAACTGGACATGGTGCTGTCCATGGGAGGCTGAGGCAAGAATAACTCCTTAAGTTTGAGGCCAGCCTGAACTCTATAGAAACAAAACCAGGTCAGCCTCTCATGGACCTGAGAACCCATGAAGGAATTTTATGAAGATGAACAAGGCAAACCTACCTCAGAGAGGATCAACTCACCCCAAGAGCAGAGTGAAAGCAAGAGGCAGAGGGAAAGTGTCCTATGTCCCTTTACTGGAATTATCCTGGTCCTTAAGGTCCTACCCAGAGGCTCAAATGTAGCTAAAATCAGGCCCTCCAGAGTCTTTGATGGTCTGGCAAACATATTTTTATCTGGCAAGTAATAGTTTCTCTCTTAAAACAGTTTCAATTTTTCTTCTGAGAACTATTCTATCTGCATTTGCATCCAACCCTGTGGAGACTGTCAGGCAAGCATTCTGCCTTGCCCCAAATATAATGAATAGTTTTGTAGAGAGCCTGAGACACAAGCCCAGCCAATCAAGCCAGGGAGCATCCGTTCTGGAAGATACCCTTATTCTACTAGTTGTTAGGGAGATGACAGGTAAGGTTAGAGTTACTGGGAATCATGAGATGACCAGGAGAGGAGGGCTGCCTGAGATGAAGCCACCATAATGGGTGTTAGATACAACCGATAGAAATACACAAGTCCTTACAGACACCATCAAAACCCCAGGGCTTAAACTTTCTTGGATTTAGCACATCCTCAAATTTTAGATTATAAACAAACAAATCCCTGTTTTTTGCTGAGTGTAATCCTTTAAAATTACTTTGTTGAAGCATAACTGATGAGTAGAAGTTGTATATATCTAAGGCACACAACTTGATGTTGTGATATGTGCATATGTTGTGAAACTGCCTCATGCATCTCTTACCCCACAGTTACTTTGGGGGACATGTATGGTGAGAATACTTAAGATCTATTATCTCAGAAAACATAAACTATATCATTCAGTACTGTTAACTATAGTCACCATAGTGTACATCAAATCTCCAAAATTTATTCACCCTGCATAACTGCGACTTTGTACCCACTGACTAACATTTTCCAATTTTCCTTGTCTCTAGACCTTGGCAACTGTCATTCTAGTCAGTGTTTGTGTAACTTCAACTAGTTTAGATTCTGCAGATAAGTGAGATCATAGAGTCTCTTTCTGTGTCTGGCTTTCACACTAGCCATAATGTCCCCTATCCTTGTTCGTGTTGTACAAAAAACATTTCCCCATTTTTAAAAGCTGAATAATGTGTGTGTGTGTGTGTGTGTGTGTGTGTGTTCCTTTATTCATCTCTTGATGGACATTTAGGTTGTTTTCATATTTTGGCTACTGTGAAGAATACTGCAATGAACTTGGAAGTGCAGATATTTCTTTAGAAATATTTATTTCATTTCATATATATATATATATGTGTATATATATATATATATATACTCAGAAGTGGGGTTGCTGGATTATATGGTAATTTTACTTTTAGTTTTTTGAAGAATTGCTATATTGCTTTCCAAAATGGCTGTACAAACTTATATTTCCACCAATAACATATAAGAATTTCTTTTTCTTCATAAGCTTGCCAATACTTATGTTTGGTTTTATTCTTGATAATAGTCATATTAACAGGCCTCTCACTATGGTTTTTATTTACAGTTTTCTGGTGATATTAGTAACGCTACACCATATACTTGTCCATTTATGTGATCTTTTAAGATATATTAAATAAGTCCTTAGCTTTTTTGGCTACAGGGTTGTTTGAGTTTCTTGCATGTTTTGCATAATAACTGTTTATCAGATGTATGACTTGTTGAGGAGGGAGGGGAAGGGGATGTATAAAAGAATTATGTTGAACAATGATGTTGAATATTTTTTCATATATTTATTTTCCATTTATATTTCTTCATCTGAGAAGTGTGTATTGATCTCAGATGCCCATTTTTGGATTGGATCTTTGAATGTGGGGTATCTGCTTTTTAAAACTTTATATGTTCTAGATGGAAGTACTTTGTCTGAAACCACTGTGAAAATCAGTGTGGAAAGTCCTCAAAACCTAGGATTAGAAGTCCCATTTGATCCAGCTATTCTTGTGGGTATTTTCCCAGAAGAAATGAAAACATCATACCATAGTGATATATGTGCACCCATGTTTCTACTAGTACAATTTGCAAAGGCTAAATCATGGGAGCAACCCAAATGCCCATTACCTGAGGAATGGATAAAAAGGATGTGGTATTTTCATATAATGGAATATTACTCAGCTATAATGTAAGACAAACTCAAGGCTTTTATGGGTAAATGGACACCACTAGAGACCATACTCATAAGCGAAATAAGTCAGACTCATATGGATAAACATCGTATTGTCTCTCTAGTATAAGAACCTAAAAAAGTAAATAAAATCCATAAGATACAATAGATAATGTGAAAGGGAAAGAAACTATTCAAAAGGAAAGAACAACTGTGATGGGGAAAAGAGAAAAGAAAGAAGGGGGATATGTATTTATCCACAAGACAGCTATGATAATTGTAGTACTAATTTGTATTAATTCACTGAAAGGAACAGTTAGTGTTTACATTATTTGATTAATTTTGCATGCCTGTATCTGGTAATCTGAGCAAGTACTTTGAAGATAACAACATACAATTTAATAACCATTGCTAATTTCCTACCATCTTGTTTTGAAATTCTGTATCATTTTTATTGTTTTTTCTCTCTTTTTTAAAAAAAATTAAGATGTGTTATACACATGTATGAACCCTTCACAATAAGCACAATCTTTATGTACTACAAACTTGTACTTCTAAAAATTTGAAAAGAAAAACACTCGTTTTAATTAGCTTCCTGTAGTGTGAAATAGAAGAATTCATCCTGCGGACTCTATCTTATCTTTTCTCTTAAATTTTCAGGTAAAAAGAATAGGAGAGCTAAAGTAAGAACCAGTTGTTACTGTACAATTTCTGAATATTTCACACTAAGAAAAAAAACAAGAACAAAGCACAACCATAAATAAAAAACACAAATCAAAACAACAATTTTATATTATCTAGAAGGTGAATTTTGTCTCTGAAAATAATAAAACATGTCTGAGAGATCCTTTCTACCCTCAAGCATCTTATACTTCAGCTGGGAAGAAAATCCAAACATATAGAAACAGCACACTGTGAGGATTTAATTTTTATTGTTCTAGGCAAAAATTCCAGTCTTTGAGGATATTGGTTCACCCTTTGGTAGAAGTGATAGCAGACCCATAATGTTTGTATTTCTACAACATATTTAGACAGCTTTACCTGGGGTGATGAGTGGCGATTCCTTTCAGCCTGGTAATTGGGTTTTGCCATCCTGGGGCATAATAGAAGTGACAAAATAGTGAATTAGGGTGCCTTAACTGGGCTTGTCAACAGGAACATAGTTCCTTGAGGGTAAATTACTCAGAACTTCAGTTTCCAAACTAGAAAGAATCACTCATTCATCATTTTATTTAAGAAACAAATAATAATGAGAAGTGGATTTTGCAATACAGTTAAGGAATCATAGACTTAGTCCTATTGATGCAATAGCTTTTTACATCATTTATTGTGCGTTCACAATATACCAGAGACAGTAATATACAGAGTACTTTACATGGATTGTTCTGTTTAATTCTCATAATAACCCCTTGGTATATACAATTCATCCTTTATTTTTGCATATAAAAATGGCTCAAAAGGTGAACTTTTTTATTTTTATTTTTTATTCTCTTTAATGGTTTGATCAATCTTGCATTCTTGTATCTGGTGATCTGTGCATCTTTGTTGAAGATAACAATATGTAATGTAACAACCACTGTTAATTCCTATCATTTTGTTCTGAAACCCTGTATCATTTGTATTGGTTTTGCTTTGTTTGGTTGTTGTCTATGTTGTTGGTATTTTCCTATTATTCTTTTCTTATTATTCTCTTTAAAATGAAAAAAGTTCTTTTCAAGGGTGAATTCTTTTGCCCAAATTTACAGAATAAGCAATCCCGGGAGACCTGATTGGCTGTCAGTTCCAGGCTCTGAGTCCTATACTGCGCACACTGCCTTCCCAGCAAGGGAAAGGCCCTACCGTCAGCGGGGACTGGTGAGGAGTGTCACTGCGCAGAGAGATGTGAATAGAAGAAATGTTGGCTTGAGATAGAGCAGCTCAAGGTTTATATCGTTTGACCCAGAACGAAGTAGAAAAAGCCCGGGCTGGTGTGATGGGAAGAAGAGAGGAGAAGAGCATGACACAGACTTTTGCCAGGGGACGCTGTAGGGTTTCCACCCCGGGTAAGAGGAAAGAATAAAACAGAGGTAAGTTAAAACGTATCAGAGTCCGTCTGAAACCCAAGTATAAAATATCAGCGTTTAAAATAGTAGCTGTCAAGAGATTACTGGTAGTGTATTCCGGGAATGCATTTAGCTTTTGTGGTAGAAAGGAACGTCAAGGAAAGAAATATTCACAGGCACATGTATTGGAGATTCATTGGTCTATTTGATGTAGTTTTAAATTTTTAAAAGGCCATTCACCACAATTAGGTGTGGGCATATACACAAAGTGGAAAAAAAATCAATGTTAAATTTTACAAATAGTTGCCTTCACTGCCCTCACTTTATCATTCTCATTAGACAAGTGATGAATTAACAAAATGGTACAAGTGTGGTTATTTAGCCTGAAGAAAATCCCTAAGATGTTGTTCATTTTCTAATACAAATTCCTCTTGCTAGATTTTCTTCAGCTTCATTTTCACAGTGACCCATATGATGTTTATTATTTTTAATCTAATTTAAAGAGAATTTTAAAAGATCAGTAGCAAAATAACAACAGTATAACGTTTACTATTTTTAAAGGCTCATGTTGATACGGATGAATGGACAGCATAGCATTAGAGTTTCCCCAAGCCTGGGCTATGGGTGTAACGGAAAAATGTTCACTCAGTACTGGGGGAGAAATAGTAGCCAGAACTTGAATGGAAGTGTACAGCAGCTGATGTTGACCGGTTAGAAAATTCAGAGAGCTGGCCAAAGCAACCGACCATTTTCAGCACTTTATATGATATGTTATCCTTATGCTGTTGGCAACATGTGCAAAGGAAGCACATCAAGACATTGCAACCCTACCTCCCTTACACTGGGCCCTTGGCACAACTGTGTCTGGAAAAGAGAACCCATTGAGTGGGCTGAAAAGGCCCCTGAACCGGAGGTGAGAAAACTGAACAACGTAGTCTAACTGAAGCAGACTTGTGCAAGTCATTTCCCTATTTTGAAAACAACTCTTCTAGAAATGACTCTGTTCTTTCATTTGGACAATGAGGAAATGAGACAAAACTATGATTCTGACAATTCCCTGGCATTTAAGCATCTGATTCTACTGATATGGAATGTTACAAAGACCCAGAAGATAAAATAAAATGGATTTGTAGGGAAAATAGTGTTATAAATAGAACATAAAATAAGAAGTGGTGATAGGAGATGATTTGGAGTGATGTGCAGATAAATATTTTAAGTTACTTGTGTTTTGCAAGGTCTTCTATAAAGATATCCCTAGCCAGTGGTGGCAAACCTATGTCAGGCATCTGTAACAGGCTGTATGTATCGGTGAAAGCTCTAAAACTTTTCTCCATCACTGAAGATAATCACCTGTGATCACATTTTGTTGTTTCTTGTAATAAAGGTAAATTTATTTCAGTTAAAAAACAAATTCATTGAAAAATATTGTGCAATAGAGTTTAGCTTTTTCCTGGCTTCTGGGAGCTATCAGACTTGCCGAGTATCAGAGATGTCTTTACTATTCATTGTGTGCACTGCCTGAGTTTGTGCCACAAGGTGACTCACAGTGGGGCCCTAGAAAGGTTCAGGATGGGAGCTGCCCATGCAGCAAAGACCAATGATGCAGTCTGAGAATTAATACTATATTATTTAGGGAATAATAATAAGAAAAAGTCTATACACGTTTAGTACTGACTTTTTTTTCAACTATTTTTAACCTGTAGTTGCCTACTTTGCAAATGAGGAATCCATGAACATACAGGATTGACTTGTACTTTCCTGAGTTCTGTGAGACATTCTAGCAAGTTCTCAAACCTGAGAAGGTGATGAGAACCCCTGAGTTTATAGTTAGCTGATAAGAAGTACAGACAGATGAGGAGACTGTGGCTGCTGATTGATGTGAAGGGAATCTTGTAAGGATTTTTTTTTTTTTTTAATTTTAGAAACATAAAAGTACAAAAACCTATTGACAAACAGACACCCATTATCATAGAAAATAGTACAATCACAACTAATCTATAGACAAGGTGATATGGTCTCAACAGTTGTTGTTGCTTTATCCATTGATATCTTCGAATTGTAGATGTATGGACCCATATACAGACATGCAAAT
>PVLD010035505.1:0-11743 GCA_004027595.1 Dinomys branickii | reverse complement strand
TGTTGGAGTTGTTTAATTTCGGATGCAATCGTTTCATATCTTGAAGTTATGAGGCTTCCTGATTCCCTTGTTTCTTCCTCTTCAAAACTTGTTCTGGGTGGGGTTGAGTTTTGAGACTGCGTTTTGCTCCTCTGTTTTCCCATTTTTGGGTGTCAGATTCAAAATGTGGAGCTATAAATTCCAAAGGCTGTTCAGCAGGTGGAGGTCAGCTGCAAAGGCTGCTCCAATGATTCCTTCTCTTTGGGAGAATGTCCCCTAAGCTTTCTGCTGAGAGTTCCGCTTAAAAGGCTGTACAGATATTGGTTAGATACTCCCTACCTAGTGACCTGGGTGAGGTGTGTAAGACTGCTCCCCCGCCCTCCCAGGGTTCCCTGCAGGTATAGGGATGGATCTCCTCCTCCACTCGGTGATCTGGTCGCGAGCGCCGATATCTCACCAGTTATTGGAGTCCCTGCAGGCATGAAGGTTCCAAGGTGCCAGTCTATCCTTTGGGGCTTTCTGCGCGGCCCGCCCGATGTGCACGAAACATGAGACCGCTGGGCGTTGCCGCCGCCAGAGAGCCGATCTCTGTCGGGAGTCGCCGGAGAGCTGCGCCGTCTCGGGTGGCGGGAGGGATCGAGCTGTCCATGTTCTCAGGGCGTTAGGACCCAAGCAAATCTTCCTCCTCGCTCTCGGCATGTGGGGCCCTCTGCGCGGCCCGCCCGACACGCGCGAAACTTGGGATTGCCGGGCGTCTCCGCCGCTAACAACCCGATCTTTGTCGGGAGTCGCCGGAGAGCTGTGCCGGCTCGGGAGGCGGGAGGGATCGAGCTGTCTTTATTCTCGGGTCGCTAGGACCCAGCAAATCTTTCTCTCCGCTCCCGGCATTTGGGGCCCTCCGCGCGGCCCACCCGACACGTGCGAAACGTGGGATTGCCGGGCGTCTCTGCCGCTAACAAGCCGATCTCTGTCGGGAGTCGCCGTGGGGCTGCGCCGGCTCTGGGGGCGGGAGGGATCGAGCTGTCTGTGTTCTTAGGGCGTTAGCACCCAGTAAATCTTCCTCTCTGCTCCCGGTGCTTGGGGCCCTCCGCGCGGCCCGCCCGACACGCGCGAAACGTGGGATTGCCGGGCGTCTCCGCCGCTAGCAAGCCGATCTCTGTCGGGAGTCGCCGGGGGGCTGCACCGGCTCGGGAGGCGGGAGGGACCGAGCCGGCTGCGCTCCCACGGCTGTTGGACCGAGCCAAGCTTCCTCCCCGTGCGTATCGTCCCTGGCTCCCAGCGTCTCGGGCTTTCCCACGTCTCGCCCTGGCAGCCTGGTCCGCCCTACCACATCTCCCCTGGCATCTCAGAGAAATACGCCCAGTTTAAACTTCCCAGCCGAGCTCCCGGCATTCACGCTCGCCAAGTCTGTCTCGAGCTGGCTGTGTTTATTAAGGAGGTTCGCTCCCTTGCTGCTCACCTGGTCACCATCTTCCCCGGAGCCCTAAAAAAAAATTTTTAAAGTTTAGTTAAGTTAAATAACTTGCCAGATCCCATAGCTAATAAGTAGTAGAGGTGTTTTTTTATTTTAGGCATCTGACTTCAGAGTTGGGGCTATTTATTGCTAAGGTATGTTGTTGCTATTACTGTATGAGGTATAATATTTTGTTCAATAACAAAAGCAAGTTGCAGAACAATGCATAAATGATAAACATATTTCAAAGATAATATCTTTTGTATATCTATATTTGTGTTGGTGTGTGTTTATGTATACGTGTTTGCCTTGTGATGTGAGATTGGAAGGATGAGATGAAGCGTAATTTCCATATTTAACTTTGTATTATGCATTTTTTTATTGAACTTACAAAGCGAAAATTGTATATATTTATGACGATTTTAAAAGAGCATGATGTTTTGAAGTATATATGTATTGTGGGATGGCGAAATAGAGCAAATTAACATGTTCAGTCATTCACAGACTTTTTATGATGAGACTGTTTCTGCATTTAAAAGCTAAGTACATGATTCTGATCTTTGTATTAGTTTTTAATTTGAAATTCTCCATAACTACACCTTCGAGGGAATGAGAATTGTGTGCCGTCTGAAGCTGTCCCCTCTACTTAGACCTAGATTGTAGTCTATACAGGATCGGGATCATCATGTATCCATGAGGATTTTTTCCGGTATGGACTGGTATGGTGGATATATGTATTAGAACAGATGCTGATGTGTTCATTGCCAAGAGTTTATGAATGGCGGAAATCCTTACTGGTATTTCCAACCAGAGATGACAACCCTTTGTCTGGTTAAAGAGCTTATTGCACTTTCTGGGCTTTGTCTTTTTCTTTCACTGGGTCCTTCAGCCTCACTTGCAGGAAGTTATTTGGCCTGATGGTGATAAACTATTTGATCACTTTTGGACTTCCACCTGGAATTCCATGGCTCTGTGTGATGCTTCAGTGCCCTAGCAGTCCCTTCCACAATATTTACTTGGACCTGGTACACTGTATATTTCTTTATGCCTCTGGAAAGTCATCTCACTTTTGTATATCCATCTTCTGTAAATCTCTCTATAACGTGTGTGTATGTGTACTACTTTCTATCCCACTTCCTCATATCATTTAGAGACTCACATAACAGTTGATTAAGAGTTTCTCCAGTCACATAGTACTACAAGTAGTAGTACTATGGCTCACGTGGAAGCTATCGAAAATGTTTTCATTATGGGTCTTGTTATGAGTTAGTGGTTGGGAAGGACCAGAAGGACCAGATGGGGCTAAGAGTTTTTCTAAGCCCTTTAAATCAAATCTCCTCATCTTAGGAGTCTTCCCTCCCTTATTGGATAGATTGGGCAGACAGGAATACAAACTACTTCTATCCTTTTTAGCTTTCTGCATTGAAACCTTTGTATTCTGGGCGTTTGTCCTCTTGCTTACTCATCACTTATTCGGGGTCTTTCTCTGAGCCACTGGCGCACACGAAACCAGGGAGTTCAAATTGGAGGCTGGTAAAAGTCTTCATTGGAAATAAGAGATCAGCTAACACTTATCAGACAGGCCCTGTGCTTACCACTTCTTCAGTCTTTACAGTAGCACTATAATACTGGTACCGCTCCCCTCTTTTTAAGCTAAGAAAACTAACATTGAGAGCATCACAGGACTGGAGAACGGTCTGAGACTCAAACCCAAGCAATCCTGACTCAGATTCTATGTTTTAAACTTTATCCAGCTCTTTCCCAAACCACAGGCACATGTGCACAGAATTAAGCAGGTGTCTCACTGTGAACAAATGTCCTCTGAGCGCCAGGCTCCTCAAGCCTTCTTTCTGACACACTCCTACTTCACCCCTCTCTTTCATACATGGGGGCCTTTCCATCTGCTTCCTTGTACTCTCAGTTCTGCCTCCCATTCCAGAAAGCCACTTTCTCTCGTCTCTTCTTGTTTTCAGGGAGAAAATGCTGTAGGGGACCTTAGCTAGCTCTGTTAGGTTCTGAGCAAAGAATAGCTCTCTTATTTGGCAGCACCAGTATCTGGCCATAGGATCTGTCTGGGCCCCTGGTTTGTAGAAACCTAACTTTTCCTGTCTACCCTTTTATTACTGACAGTTGTAAGACAAAGAGATCAGCAGTGATGGTTGACAGTCCTCTTGAAGAGGCATTCTTCTTAGGAATTGCATGGAGTTATTTATAGGCTGGGTCTTGGTCTTTTCATTTCTGTGAAATCTCTCCTTTCTCTCTACTTTTTATTCCTGTGACAGATTAGGTCAGTCCCTCATGTTTCTTCGCCTTAGAAAAGTTGGTATCTTAGCATAGTATTTACTTTGTTCTTAGTTTAAATTGAAAGTGTTTCTGGGTGGCTTTATTTATTTATTTTTATTTGTTTTTGTGGTACTGCAGATTGAACTCTGGGTGGCTTTGGATTCTCAGATTTCTCTCTGAACTCACTTTAGGTCTAGGCTAAATTTATTTCTTGTTCTTGCCTCTCTGCTTCTGGGAATCACTGGTTTCAAGGATGCCTGGCTCTGTCTCTCTAAATAACTCGAGAAGTTATTATTTCAAGTTTTCCGTTCCTTCTGGCGCCTCACTTAGCTGTCACCAGGCTATGTTTTTAGGTGTAGCTGTTAACACAGACAGTAGTTGAGTATGTATCTTGGATCATAGGAAAGGGTCTGAAGAACTTGATTTTCAGAGACCTTTAGTAGATTTGGAATCTAAGGGTTCTAGATGCTTTTCTCTTTTCCCTTCACCTTTTAATATTACAGAGACATGAGACTCAAATGCTGGGAGGCACAGAATCAGCCTCCAGGACCTGAGTTCGAAAACTGTCTAACCACTGTAATAGGTACTGTTGCCTCAGCCTTGTCCCTTCTCGTCAACTTGGACAACTGGTTTGAAATGAGGTAATCTTAGGCTATTCTAAAATAAGAAGAAATAAGATAATCTTAGGCTACTCTAGATTCTGGATTTCTCCTGCTTCTTTCTCTATTCTCTATTTTAAAGATTTAACTAGTGTTGGGAAGAGACTCTTGGGCTTGGAACAAAAATAATTGGGTTATAAGTTTGATTCCTCTGTTGGACAATCTTAACAACTATTTAGTATATGTGAGCCTTAGTTTTATTCATTTCAAGAAAGGCAAGAACATCCGGCAAGTGGATCTCATGAGGTTTGAAAGTTTGCAGATTGAGCTCAATATTAGAAATGAGACACTTCCTAAATTAACTGTGTTCCACAAATGTGAGAGGGAAGTATGGATTTCAGGATCATCTCATCCATCAGTGAGAGGGTGAGTCATTGATCACGAGATGGTGGAGCATTGGTGGACGGATGGATCGCCCACCAATGCTCCAAACACTTGGTCTTCTCTATACTCAAGCCTCCAGATGATTGTCCAATTACCTGAACCTCTGATGGATACATCACTCTATTCTTACACAGTTTTCCCAAACTCCTTCTTACCTGTATGGTCGTTTATGCCTCATAGCACTACAGATCTTATATTATCAAGCTTGCTGCCTCACAGCCATCTCTTATTCCAATAATTAATGGAATATCCCTGTACCTGGGCTCCTCCATGGCTGTTCCAATGAAGAGAGGGCTAAAAGGTATGTTTTTGGTTCCAGTTCAACTACGAGCAACTTACCTCCTTTCTGTACTAGAAGATGTGTTCCCTAGTCTTTCCTAGTTGTGAAATTTCAGGGAAAATGAACAGTTAAAATGTGCCCCATGATATTATTAAATTTCTGTCTTAACTTACCTTTAGGAGCAATCTGGTGACCACTGGTGTTCAAAGTGAGTTTCTCTGAAAGCCAATCTTGTTTCATCCACTGCTGAGCTGGGGATGATTTTTGTCTGAAGACATCTACTTTATTGCAGCCCTTCTCATGGATATTCTCAATTATGGAATATAATAACTAGTAATTAAATAACATGCCTACATGTGCCAGGCACTGCTCTAGGAACTTCACATGTTGTGAGTGACTTTTGTCTGTACAACAATCCATTTTACACACAACACAAGAGTTTCTGAAGTGAGTGGCCAGAAGATAAACAGCCAGGTGCTGGTGGAGTTCAGATTCAGAATGTTGCTTTTAATCTGTACTGTCTTTACTGAACTGTTTGCTTGCTCTTTTGCTTACCTAGTTTCCTGGATGAGACTTCTCTGTGCTCTCAGGTTGTGGAATGTGGTCTTTGCTCTTTAAGGTCAGGGCCAGTACCTATGACTGTGTCTTGCAAAGAGCAGATGTTTTACATGTCTGATATTTGTTCAAATGGAGCAGGAGGAAAAACATAGGAAATTATGATATTTCTTGCCTTTAAAGATGAACAAGCAAAAAAAGGAGGAAGATCACAGAGAGATGTTCGCCCCACAGTCTCTGCTATGCAAGGCTCCTGAGCTAGCCTACCTGTGGGTGTGACACAGGAGAACCAGAGTCTTGACGAGGCTCAGAGGCCTGCCAGATGGTTAAAAATGGGCTCTGAAGCTCTGAAGAAGGAGGATTCTTGAAGAACAAGTCCAGAGTCAGCATTGTGCTGCTGTACTTACAGAGGGAATTGGTGCTAAGTAGGGAGACCCAGGGCCAGTCCTGTCTGCATGCCAGAGCCCTGGGTGGGGTTGGCCCTGCAGTCTTCCCAGGAGAGGAGACTATTCTTATGGGGAAACTATGTTCCAGAGGGGGAGTCTGGCACACATGGGAAGAGAATTAGAGCCCTGTGGCAGCGGGGGCAGAGGTGTGTTCACATGCATATGCTCTATGCACGCATTTTCATGGACGTGCATGTACTGCTGTGTATGTATGCTTGTGTGTACAACGGTGTTTAGCTCTTGTGCACATAGGTAGAAGGAGAAACGATGGCTCATGATGTCCCCGAGGCTCTGGGTTTGTGTGTGTGACACCGTCTAGGTGCAGGTACAATTGTGGGAAAAAGGGTAAAGTGCAGGTCCTGGAACCAGACTAACAAGATTCCAATGCTGACTGTGTGTCGTACAAACTGTGTAGCTTTTGTAGTATTCTAGCTTTTGGAGGCTTAATTATTCTGTTTGCCTTTATTAAACATGTTTTCCCCTCCATTTCTTAAAACAGACAATTGTATTTGAGCCCCTGTTCCTTCATTTACTAAGTGGGAGAGTGAATTTGGGAAAGATATCTAGCCTCATTTAACCTGTATTTTCCTCTTTTTTTATTTTTAAAAGTATAAAAAACAAGCAAAGAAAAGAAAAACAACAACAACAAAAAGGAAAACATTAACAAAAAGACACAAAGTAGCACAAGAGCAGTACAATCAAAATTTAATTATAGACAAAACAACAGGGAATGAAGAATGGTTGCTGCACCACATATTGATAACTTTAAAGTGCATGTTTCTGAAATCACATATAGACATACAATCTTCATCAAACAATCAGGAACTGCTCCTTACCATAAAGCGACACAGGTCAATAGTGGCACCAGGTTAGCCATCCTGCATATACATAGATAGATAAATATTTGTCCCTTTCTTCCTCTTCCTCCTCCCCTCATCCCACCTGCTTCCTGCCTTTGAGCAGATTCCCTTCACACCCCCCAATCCACATTCCTACCTTCAGATTCCTACACCAGTGATACAATACGCTGCCTGCACATGAACCTCTGATTTATTTCACTTATGAGTACAGTGTCCAGTTGTGAGCATTTGATGACAGAGGCTCCAAATCTGTCCTACTTCATAGCTGAGTAATATTCCATTGTATAAAAATGCCACATTTTAAAAATCCAGTTCACTGTGGATGGACATTTGAGTTGCTTCCACAATTTAGCTATTACAAGTTATGCTGCCATAAACATAGGAGCACATATATCATGGTGATATGATGCTTTCAGACCTTCTGCGAAATACCCAGAAGGGGAATAGTTGGGTTGAATGGGACCTCTAGATCTAGTTTGCTGAGGAATGTCCAAACCCATCTCCACAGTGGTTTCACGAGTCTGCATTCCCACCAACAGTGCAGAAGAATTCCTATTTCTCCAGAGCCTCGTGAGCATTTGTTATTGGACGATTTCTTAATGCTGGCCAATCTTACTGGGGTGAGATCAAATCTCAATGTTGTTTTTATTTGCATTTCTCGAATGACTAAAGAGGTAGAACATTTTCTCATATATTTATTTGCCATTTGTATTTCTTTATCTGAGAAGTGTGTATTCATCTCAGATGCCTATTTCTGGATTGGGAGTTTGAATTTGGACAGGTTCACGTTTTTTAATTCTTTGTATGTTCTAGATAGAAGACGTTTGTCTGAAGGATAGCCAACTAGGATTTTTTTTCCCCAATTTGTGGGTTTTCTTTTCACTTTACTGGTGATATTTTCAGATTTGCAAAAATTTTTCAGTAACATGAGGTCCCAGTTATTGATTCTTTGAAGTGTTTCCCTTGCAGTTTGATTTTTGTTCATGAACTCACTGCCTACTCCTATGTCTTCAAGATTTTTATGTACTTTCTCTTCCAATAGATTTAGAGTTTCTACATTAATATTGAGATCTGTGGTCCATTTTGAGTTGAGTCTGGTGCATGGTGATAGACTTGGGTCTATTTTCCGTCTTTGGCAAAAAGCAAGCCGATTTTTCCAGCACCATTTATTTAAAAGGCTATCTTTTTTCCAGTGAGTTTGTTTGGCCCCTTTGACAAATATTAGGTGGCTCAGTTTGTTTGTGGTTATGGCTGCATCTTCCAGTCTGTTCCATTGATCCTTGGGTCTGTTTTTTAGCCACTATCGCATTGATTTTAGTACAATAGCTTTGTAGTATAATTTCAGGTCAGGGATTGTGATTCCACCTGACTTGTCCTTGTGGCCCAGAATTGCTTTTGCTATTCTGTGTCTCTTCTGCTTACAGATGAATTTAAGGCATGTCTTCTCTGGATCTGTGATGTATGCTAATGGTAGTTGAATGGGAATTGCATTAAATCTGTATAACAATTTTGGTAGTATGGCCATTTTCACAATGTTGGTTCTTCCTAATCATGAGCAAGAAATGTTTTTCCATTTATTGAAATCCTCTTCGATCTCTTTTATCAGAGTATGGTAGTTTTCGTTGAATAAATCTTTTACAGCCTTTGTTAGATTGATTCCTAAATATTTCAATTTCTTGGATGGTATTGTAAAAGGTATAGTTTCCTTAATTTCTCTCTCAGACTGTTTGTTGTTTGTGTACAGGAATGCTATTGATTTTTGGGTGTTGACTTTGTGTCCAGCTACTCTGCTGAATTTGCTGATTAATTGAAGGAGTTTTCTTGTGGATGTTTTGGGGTCTTCCATGTAAAGAATCATGTCATCTGCAAATAGTGATAGTTTTACTTCTTCTTTTCCTATCCTTATTCCTTTTATTTCTCTATCTCATCTAATTGCTGTGACTAATACTTCCTGAACTGTGTTGAATAGGAGTGGTGACAGTGGGCATCCTTGTCTTCTTCCTGACTTTAAAGTGAAAGCTTTCAGTTTTTGTCCATTTAGTACAATGTTGGCTGTTGATTTGTCATAGATGGCTTTGATTACATTGAGGTAGAGGCCATCTATTCCCATTTATTCTAGGGTTTCTTTCATGAACACATGTTGCACTTTATCAAAAGCTTTTTCGCCATCTATTGAGATTATCATGTGATTTTTGTTTTTGACTCTATTGACATAATGTATTACATTAATTGATTTGTGAATATTGAACCATCCCTGCATTCCTGGAATAAACCCAACCTGTTCATGGTGTATAATTTTCCTTATGATTCATTGAATTCTATTTGCTAGTATTTTATTGAGTAACTTTGCATCTATGTTCATTAGGGAGATTGGGCTATATTTCTCTTTCTTAGTTGGGTCCTCCTTTACTTTTGGTATCAGTGTAATAGTTGCCTCCAGAATTGAGTTGGGGAGCGTTGTTTCGTTTTCAATTTCATGGAAGAGTTTGCAGAGTGGTGGCATTGTATCTTCGCTGAATGTTTTATTGAATTCTGCTGTAACTCCATCATGGCCTGGGCTTTTCTTTGTCGCTAAGTGTTTAATGACATTTTCAATCTCATTAACTGATATTGAATTGTTCAGGATTTTTGCATTTTCCTGATTCAATTTTGGTAGTTCGTACATTTCTAGAAATCTGTCCATTTCTTCTGAGTTTTCTATTCTATGGGAGTAAAGATATTCAAAGTAGGTATTAACGATCTTTTGAATTTCTGTGGGATCTGCAGTGATTTCATCCTTTTCATTCCTTTTTGCATGAATTTGAATTCTTTCCTTTATTTTTTAATAAGGTTGGCTAGTGATTTATCAATTTTATTTATTCTTTTGAAGTACCAAGATTTTGATTCATTTTTTTGTAGTGTTTTCTTCTTCTCAGTTGTATTAATTTCTGCCCTGAGATTTATAGTCTACTTCCTTCTTTGGATGTTTGGTTTGACTTGTTCTTCTTTTTCTAGAAGTTTGAAGTGTAGCATTGGGCTATTTATTTGCTCTCTTTCTGTTTTCTTTATATGTGAGTTTACCGCTATAAATTTCCCTCTGAGGGCTACTTTCATTGCATCCCACAGATTCTGGTAGGTTGTATTTACATTTTCATTTGTTTGTAGGTATTCTTTAATTTCTTCTTTAATTTCTTGTGTGATCCATTGGTTACTCAGGTCGTTCTTCTCTATTTTCCAAGTGTTTATGAGTTCTTTGGAGTTCCCTGTGTCATTAATTTCCAATCTCATTGCACTGTGGTGAGATAATATGCATAGGGTAATCTCAATTCCTTTGCAGTTAGGTAGGTATGCTCTATAGGCTAGAATGTGGTCTATTTTAGATAAAGACTCATGTGCGTTTGAGAAAAATGTTTATTCTGATGTTGTGGAGTGAAACACTCTTTATACATCTACTAAGTCCATTTGTGCACACCTTTGGTTCAGGTCTGTTATTTCTTTGTAGAGTTTTTGTCCAGTTGACCTGTGTCTTTTCATCGAAGGGATGTTTAGGTCCCCTGTTAGGTCCTGTGTTACAATAGTGTAAATTATTTCGTTCTTCATGTCTGTTAAGATTTGATTTATAAAGTTCGGTAGTCCATTATTTGGTGCATAAATGTTTAGGATTGTTATTTCTTCCTCTTGCAGCTTTCCCCTAACTAGTATGTAGCGGCCTTCTTTATCTCTTTTGATTGTTTTTGGTTTGAAGTTTACATTATCTGCAAACATAATAGCTACCCCTGCTTTTTTCTGGGAACCTGTTGCATGGAGAATTGTTTTCCATCCTTTAACTTTCAGTCTGTGGATTTCCTTTTGAGTAAAATGTGTTTCCTCTATACAGCATATTGTTGGATTTGGTTTCTTAATCCACTCTGCCAGTCTGTTTCTTTTGACTGGTGAATTGAGGCCATTTATATCAATCATTATAATGGTTATGAGTTGGATTATTCTTGTTATTCTATTCACTTTTTGTTGTTCTCCTACTTTTGCTATCTGATTACTTACTTTTCTCTTTGAAGGTTCCTTTCTATTGTTGTTCTTGAGATTGTGGCCATTACATTAATGTTTATAACGGTTATATGTTGACTTATTCTTGTCATGGTATTTACTTGTTATTGCTTTCTTATTTTTGCTATCTATTTACTTGCTTGTTTTGTTTGAGAGTTCCTTTCTATTGTTGCTCTTAAGATTGTGGTCTCTTTTATCTCTGTCAAAAATTTCTTTTAGTGCTTTTCGTAATATAGGTTTGGCACTCATGTAGTTCCTCAGTTTTTCTTTGTAGTGGAAATATTTTATTTCTCCACTGAAGTTCAAGGATAGTTTTGCAGGATACATCCATCTGGGTTGCAAGCTGTTTTGTCTGAGAATCTGTAATACCTCACTCCAAGCTATTCTTGATTTCATGGTTTCTGTTGAGAAGTCAGCTGTGATTCTTTTGGGCTTTCCTTTATAGGTGATCTTTTTTTTCTCTCTAGCAGCTTTTAATATTGTGTTCTTTTGCTGGATGTCTGGGATCTTGACTTTTATATTTCTGGGTGTGGCTTCATTTGAGTTGTGGCTTATTGGGCTTCTATATGCTTTGTTTAACTGCATTTCAGTAACTATTACCATGCTTGGGAAATTTTCTGCTATTATTGCTTTTTTTTATTTTAGAAACATAAAAGTACAAAAACATATTGACAAATAGACACCCATTATCATAGAAAATAGTACAATCACAACTAATCTATACACAAGGTGATATGGTCTCAACAGTAGTTGTTGCTTTATCCATTGATATCTTCGAATTGTAGATGTATGGACCCATATACAGACATGCAAATTTAGTC
>PVLD010035504.1:0-11744 GCA_004027595.1 Dinomys branickii | reverse complement strand
TGGGACTTTCCCACGTCTCGCCCCGGCAGCCTGGTCCGCCCTACCACATCTCCCCCGGCATCTCAGAGAAATACGCCCAGTTTAAACTTCCCAGCCGAGGTTCCGGCATTCACGCTCACCAAGTCTGTCTCGAGCTGGTGGTGTTTATTAAGGAAGTTCGCTCCCTTGCTGCTCACCCGGTCGCCATCTTCCCCGGATCAAGAAAGTCAGTGCTTTTTAATGGTCCTCATTGTCATGCCTTGAGATTGATTTCCCCACTAGCACCCATTCCTCCTGTGACTTCCCTGTCAGGCCAAGCACTGAAGCTGGAGTAAGGGAGATTTTGTTGCAGCAGAAGTCACTGATGCCAGAAAAGCTTGCAAGAAGGAGTCTCTGGGAGAAGAGAAAACCTGTGATATCTTGAGAATTATAGTCCCAGCAAGGTATCTTACCCTTAGGAAGGACCAAGAATTGCCAGATCATCACATAAGCAGTCACAGCAGCCTTCTCTCAGCATCCCCTCAAGGGTGTGTTTGTCCGGCTCTGTGCTTGCAGTGGGGCCAGGTCAGGGACATAAGAACAGGCCCCTGAAGGGCAGCTCGGAACAGCATGTCTGTCTTTTGCTAGAGCAAGGAGCCCAATACTCACACTAACACAGGGCGACCAGACCCTGTGGACTGCAGACCCACGCTTCCCCCTCCTTGAAAGTGGCCAAGGGCTCCGGAGGTATCTACCCACGAGCTGCATCACGGCGACTGTGACCTCTTAGTTCCTCAGAGTGAAGACAGAAGGGTTGACCATGGGGCTGGCTGCTGTGAGAATACGGTCATCATCTGGTCCATGTCCAGAGAGGAGTCGAGCTCAGGCTTCAGATAAGCCACAGTGCCCATCCTAAAAATGAGAACGATCACAAACAGATGGGTGGAGCAGGCAGAGGAAAGTTTTCGAAGCCTGTGGGGTGTTGCCACTCCAGGGATGGTGGCAAGAGCACAGGCCTAGGAGGCCATTGTCAGGAAAAGGGAGTCAGGATGAAGGCCGTTGTCATGGTGAGGCCCCTCATGCCACCTCAGAAGGTGCCCCCAGTGCTCTGTCTCAGCTCAGGGAGGATGTCACGCAGGAAGCAGTGGATGGGTTGGCCGCACAGAAGGCCACGGTGAGTTAGCGGCACCAGGGGTGACACCCATGAGGTAAGACGCCCCGCCATGCAGACACACACTCTTCTGTTCATCACGGTGTTGTCATGCCGTGGGCAGAAGACAGTAGCCTACGGCTCACAGCCACAGCAGTGAGCCAGCAGCGTTCAGCAGGCAAAGAGGGCAAAGAAATACATCTGGGTGAAGCAGCAGGCGAGTGGGATGGTGGGGCGGGGGGACAGGAGATCGACCAGCATCCTGGGCACGGTGGTGGTGGTGTAGAGGATCTCCACCAGCGAGAAGGAAGAAGTACATGGGGGAGCGGAGGGCAGGGTCAGCCAGCGTGAGGACGATGATCAGCGAGTTGCCCAGCAAGGTGACCAGGTAGATGCAGAGCACCCCCCAAAACAGAGGTCCTCGGAGGGAGCGGGAACCCGAGAAGCCCAACAGAATGAACTTGGTCACCGCTGTGCCGTTCTCACCAACCATGTCCTCAAAGCCAGACAGGAAGTGTCCAGAGAAGCTCTCATGTGCCAGTAAGAGTCAGCCAGAGGCAGGGACTGGGGTAGGGAAAGTCCACACGAACATTCCAGCTCCTAGGCCTAGGGTGAGCGAGCACTGGGAGCGCTGGTGACGTCTTTCTAGAAAGAGGTTTCTGAGCAGCATGAAGATAAGCCAGGGAGGTTAAGGAAATTGGCAGATATTCTTGCAGGCCTAGCAGGTGGTGGTCACCAGGGTGGTTTTTCCACTCACGCCAACACTGGGTTCTAAGAGTATATAGCTGGGGACAGACGGGCGGCTCCCCTTGAGGGATGGTTTAGAATTTGGGCAGAAAATGGGGGCCAGACAGCGTGAATAACTCAGCAGAGGAGCCAGGAAATGGACACACCATGAGACAGGAAAGGAAAGGGAGCAACAGCACAGGAGAGAGGCAAGACGCGGGATCAGAGATCAGAGGGTGGGCCAGGCCTGGTGGGGCGCACCTGTGATCCCGGCACTCGGGAGGCTGAGGCAGGAGGCATGCTATGGGTTTGAGAGCAGCTTGGGCTCCACAGCAAGCTTAAGATACCAAGGCCCTGTCTCAAAAAAACAACAAAACAAAAATGAAGACAAAAACAAAACAAACAAAAAAAGCTCTCTGGGCCTTTAACCTGTAGAGAGGTCCCCAGGGCTCTCTGCCCCTCCCCAGCAGCACAGCACAGCAGCCTGGTCCCCTCCCCAGCAGCACAGCGCAGCAGCCTGGTCTCCCCAGAGCCTGGCTCCCAGGGCAGGGGGAGGGAGGGAGGGAAATCAGACAGGGCAAGATGAATGGGGGGGAGTGGCTTCCTCTTGCCACATCAGAGTGCTGAGGTTCCTGCCGGCAGCCCTGCGTCTGAATGTCCTGGCATGTGTCCAGGGTCTCTCTGCTGGGCACGAATGGAGCTGGGCTCATAAACCCAGTGCCCTAAGCCCCTGGTCAGTGTCTGCATGCTGGGTGGCTGGGCCCGGTTTTCCGAAGGGCTGCCTCCTGCCCTGTCTGTTCCCAGTGTCAGTACCCAGTCTTCTCTCCAATGCCTGGAAAACACTTAAAAAAATATTTTTGTGAAACAGTGCTAATCCTCAAAGAAAAGAATTATAAAACAGTAACAGGTCTCCTTTCTGGAAGAAATCCCAACCCCACTCAGGGGTCAACCATCCCCCAGCTGTGCAGAGAATCTGTAAGTTTCTCCGAACACTAGGAGTAGGAAATACTCCCTTAGATCTGATCTGGGTCTTAGGACATCCCCTTCAGCAAGGTGATGGGAGGATGCTTTGGACTTTAGTGGTTTAATGAATAAAGACTAGGAGAACTTCCGGGTCCTTTAAATGGAGTGTGTTATTTAAATAGGAAGAAGGTTTCCTCTTATCACCAGATCAGATCTAATTCAGTTCTGTAGGATCCTTCTAGTCCTTCTGGTTGTGAGCTGTTTGGGATATTTTCTTTATTATTTTGTGGGAATTGTTTCTTAAGAATTTCGAATACGATGTAGTTAGTTTGTCCTCAAGGAGGGAGAACACAATTCACTCCTTGTGCGGGATTTCACATTACTGACTCTCTTAGAAAGAGGGGGAAGAGGTGCTAGGGTAGAGAAGCCTGACCACCAGCACCACCTCAATCAATGACCAGGGTCAACACTAACTGGGACAAATTGCACTGACAGCTCATGCTTTTCTATGACTTGATGAACACAGAACAGACTTCCTTTCCCAAACCTGGAACAGGCTCACCGTGCACGAGCTACCAACCATATCCCAATAAAGGGAATCCCACAGAATAAATACCTAAGGGTACTCCAAGAGTGCTAGAGCCACTAAGGTTGTAAAGGCAAAAAAAATCTGAGCATCCTGGCAGATAGGCCAATGGAATAGATTATCCCGCTAAGAATTCTGGAATAGAAAAATGACATTAAGTAAAACCCAAGGCGCCTTCTGTTCCTTGGAGAAGCTCCAGTCTTTGCCTTCATTGTGGCTGTCTTTTCCTGCCTTCTAGATGCTTTGGCTTCTGGGGTGGACCCTTCAGCCTTCTGACATAGATTCTCCAGTCTTTCATCACAGAAAATCACCCCCTGGCCTCCTAACATGGGCTTGCACAGGGCGCTGCAGTGAGCTCCAGACTTTCGACTAAATCCTCGGGTCTCCAGTGTGTAGACACCCTCTGCTGTCTTCCTCATCCAACTCTGTGGGTGACCCTCATGATGTGCCAATGGACAGGTCACCAACCTTGGTCCTGCTGAGAGGTGGTGGAATTTTTAAGACATGAGGTCTAATGGAAGGCCACCAAGAACTAGCTGAAGGGACTTTCAAGAAGATGACAGTTGTGTGGTGAGCAGCAGCGAAAGAGTGTTTCTGAGGTTTGGTGTTCAGATGCTGGAATAGAGCGATGTGAGGAAGAGAAGAAGGAGGGAAGTGGGTCCCCAGCACCCAGCAAGGATGTGAAGTGAGAACTGGATTTATTTTATTTTATTTTATTTTATTTTATTTTATTTTTTGTTTTTTTGAGACAGGGTCTCACTATGCAATTCAGGCTGGCCTTGAGCTCACTTTGTAGCTCAGGCTGGTCTCAAACTCGCAGTGATCCTCCTGCCTCAGCCTCCTTAGTGCTGGGATTACAGGCATGCGCCACCACACCTGGCTTATGAAGTAAGAACTGAAGCCCAAGGGGAGAATAGAGAAACTTCAGTGAGTAAGGAGGTGGTAGGCAGCCCTTTCTCTCTGAGCCTATACTCACCATGTGGGAGGGGTGGCTGAAACCTGCACTTGCAGGGTGGACGCTGGTGACCTCAGAGGCCTCCATAGAGAGACACACCACGGGAGCAGAGTGGTAGATATGGTGGATTGCGCCGGCTGGTGAGTTGTTTGGGTTTGGATGTTCTGTGCGAGAGGGGGATTGGCTAGGAGCCATCTCAGATAGGGGCCAACTGAGCTTAAAACTCAGCAACTGCTGGCTCCACCTAGCAGCCCCCAGCTGGGTTCAAACCTGCAGGAGGTGCAGGCAATGCTACAGGCTGAACCAGTTTGCCTCCAGCCTCATGGCCAGAAACCAGCTGGAACTTTAGTGGAAATAAAAGTGCAGGCTCACTGGGTTTATCCACTACCCCACTGTAAAGCTACCGCTGGCTTGCTGGGATTAATCAACGTGGATCTGGGCTCCGTCTGTCCACACTGACTACCAGTGACTACAGAGACATACCCTGAAGTGGACTGTTTTTTCTCTTTTTCTTTTTCTTTCTTTCTTTCTTTCTTTCTTTCTTTCTTTCTTTCTTTCTTTCTTTCTTTTCTTCTTTCTGCCTTTTCTTCATTGTTCTTGTTTGTATGTGAGTGTAAAGATGCTTTCTAGTTTTTTTTGTTATTGGTCTATTCTGTTCTTGTTTTTATTTATTCCTCTTCGATTTCCTCCCCGTTTGGTGCACCAGTTTCCTGAAGTTTGCACGATCCTCATTTTTCCTCTTGCTTTGCTTCTAACCTCTTCCTTTTCTTCTATTTCTCTATTTTTTTCCCATTTAAATGTTCTCCCCTGTGGATAAAATTGACATATTGAGGGCTTATTTAGTGCACAAAATTGTCTAATTCATTTTAGATTTTGTTATATAACCACAAATCTAGTTCATATGGTTAAAGGTGGCAAATTAATAGCTACCTCAGTTTGTCATCTTCTGGGCTGTTTTTGATGCTGTTGTCATTGCTGACTGTACCACTTTAGCCAAAGTGATGTAATTGTTCTAAAAACAACAATCAGTTGTTCTTCCTGGTATGCCGAGCTACGATTGGCTAATGGTAGT
Organism: Dinomys branickii; assembly: GCA_004027595.1. Classification (NCBI taxonomy): domain Eukaryota; kingdom Metazoa; phylum Chordata; class Mammalia; order Rodentia; family Dinomyidae; genus Dinomys; species Dinomys branickii. Next base: position 6,334 of record PVLD010035504.1, on the reverse strand, counting down.
ATAGGCCTGAGCCAAAGAACCGTGGGCTGGGCCAAGTAGGCAGCAGTTTCTCATTCTCAATAAGTTGAAGAGGTAGGATCTTATAAGAGGCTTGGACCCAGAAGCCAGCTGTACCTGGAACACCTCCAAGAAACAGTGATTTCCTAATGGTTATAAAGAGTAGCAATAAAGCTACCAACTATAGGCAACTTACAAACATCAACTCAGGAATAAAATTAAACTAAAAAAAGAAAGAGAAAGCAAACAAGATGTAACCCGAGGTATCAGCTCACTAAAGGCAAAGCAGGGAAAAATGAGGTGAAACAATCCACAGGCCACCCACCTGGACCCTTTGGGATGGTAACCGTGAAAGTGACAAGGCCAAATGGGTGATTTTTCCTCTAGAAAAAAATCAGTAATAATTTCTTGGATAACTACAGAGATGGTGACCATAATGAAAGACATGCTTAGAGACTATCTAGAGTAGATACAGACAAGAAACAGAAGAGTTTAGGAAAATGATGGAAAACATGAATGTCCAACACAGGAAAGAAATGGAATCCACAAAACAGATTCAAACAGACATTCCAAGAGCTTAAAATTTCCACGGAAAGTGTACACAGCAGAATGAGGGAATATGAAGGCAGAATCCCAGGACTGTGGTTAGTGATCATGAAAAGAAAGATTTCTTAAAAATAGCTAATGAGAAATAAATTCAACAGCTGCTAGATGATGCAAAGAAGACTGATATATGATTGGCTGGAGTCAATGAAAAAGCCAGAACTAGAGTAAGTGACAAAAATTCTCAGTAGATATTGTGAAAGGGAAAGAAACTGCTCAAAAGGAAAGAACACCTGGGATGGGGGAAGGAGAAAAGAAGGCAGGAAAAAAATAGATATATACATACACAAAATAGCTAAGATAACCGTACTACTAATTTCTATTAGTTTATTGAAAGAAACAGTTAGTGCTTATATTGTTCGATCAATTTTACATGCCTATATCTGGTAATCCAAGCGACTACTTTGAAGATAACAGTATGCACTATAATAACTATTGTTAATTGCCTATCATCTTGTTTTCCAATTCTGTATCATTTCTATTTTTTAAAATTCTCTTTAAAATAAAAAAAATCTTTTCACAGAAGACATGGCAGAAAACTTCCCTGGCAAGGAAAAAAATTGACATATAACTAATTGAGGCTTATAGAATTTCAAATAGCCATGATTTAAAAAATTTACAGCATGGCATATAATAGGATCCCAAATTTTCAAGAGAAGAACAGAATATTAAAAGCTGTGTTACGGTTGATACATTGTGTCAACTTGGAGAGTCTAGAGGTTTGGCTAAGTAACTCAACAGTTGTAAATTTTGGGGTAAAAAGGACATGCCCTTATCCTTCTGGGATGTTGTTTATTGTGTTAATTTGGGAAGTTTAAAAGGTTAACTATGTGATTCAGCAGGAAGCAAGGGTGCTTACTTTGTATACATCCTAAGCCTGTGGAAGAGGAGGGCATGGAGACTGTGTGAGAGCTACACGCCCCCTGGGTGGGGGTAGGCTGTTTACAATGTTAGGGAAGGAAAGAGGCTGCTTGCAGCCATTCCTCCCTTTTGCTGGTTGTCTTTGCTGTGCTCTGCTGCCATGAACAGTTTGTCCTCTGCCATGTGCCACTCTGCCTCTTAACCAGCCAAGTATGAACTGAAACCTCCATGAACTGTAAGCTAAATAAACATTTCCTTCCTTCATTTTGGGTGTTGGGTATTTTGTCTCAGCAACAAGAGAAAAGTAACCAAGACAAGCTGTTAGACAAAAGAAATTATCACCTACAGATAAAAGCTCGTCAGAATCACAGCAGACTTCTCAGCACAAATCTTTAATTTGAAGGAGCTTGGAGTGAAGTATTTTTAGCACTAAAAGAAAACAAACTTCAACCCACATTAATGTACTCTACAAAACTATCTTTCAAACTTGATGGAGAAATAAGATATTTCCATGACAAAGAACATCTGAGGAGATTCATGAATACCACACCCGCACTCCAAAATGTTCTGAAGGACATTCTAGAAAAAGGTAACAAGGATTGCAACTCCATGAACTGCAACAGAATGAATTCACTAGGCAAGGCAAACAATTAAACAGAGGGGACAAAAGGGAGCCAACAACAGGAAAATAACATGGCAAGGATAAGTCAATATGTATCAGTTGTAATCATCCAGGTTAATGGTCTCACTTCACCAATAAAAAGAAACAGACTGGCAGAGTGGATCAGGAAGAAAGATCCAATAATAGCTGCATACAAGAAACACATTTAATTCAAAAAGAAATCCATACACTGGATGTCACAGGCTGGCAAACAGTATTCCATGTGAGCGGAGCCTGGAAAAAAGCAGAGGTAGCTATTCTATTTGAAAAGAAAGTGCATTTCAAGCCAAGACTGATTAAGAGAGACATGGAAAGTCACTACATCCTTATAAGGGGAACAATGCAGAGGAAGGGATAAAAATACTGTCATATATACATATATATATGACAGTGATGTGTGTGTGTGTGTGTGTGTGTGTGTGTGTGTGTGTGTGTGTGAGTATGCACCAAATACTAAGGCACCCAACTTCAACTATGTAAAATAAATATCAGTGAACAGTGAAAAGTCAAATAAGCACTAGTACAATTATAGGAGAGGTGTTATGGTTGATACACTGTGTCAACTTGAGCCTAGAGGCTTGGCTAAGTGACTCAGCAGTTCTATATCCTGGGGTGAAAAGGACAGGCCCTTCCTGGCCTAGGATATTTTTTGGTGTTCATCCTGAGCCTGTGCCAGAGGAGGGCACTGAGACGGCGTGTGTGTGGGGGCAGATAGCCAGCGTAAAATATGAGGACGGGAAACGGGCTAGCTTCCTTTCCCGCCTTTTGCTCTTGTTGCTTTTGCTGTTTTCTGCCTCCATGAGCGGTTGCCCTCTGCCAGTGAGCTAAGAGAAAGAAATAAAAGGAATACGGATAGGAAAGGAAGAAGTTAAATTATCATTTGTGGATGACATGATATTCTACAGAGAAGACCCCAAAAACTCCTAGAAAAGAATTTAAGATTTTATAACCAAATTCAGTAGCAGAGCTGCATACAAAGTCAACACTCAACAATCCATAGCCTCCTTGTATGCAAATAACAAACTCACAGAGAGAGAAATTAGGGAAACAGCACCTTTCACAATAGCATTCAAAAAATGAACTACCTAGGAATCAATATAATAAAGGAAGTAGAAGACTTCTACATTAAAAACTACAGTACTCTGAAAAAGGAGACTGAACAGTGTCTTAGTTACTTTTCTCATTTCTTGGACAAAATACCCAACACCCAAAGTTAAAGGAGGGAAGGTTTATTTAGCTCACAGTTTGTGGGGGTTTCAGTCCATGGTCAGCTGCCTCTAAGGCAGGGTGGCATGGTAGAGGGGCAACTATTCATGGTGCTGGAAGATAGCAAAAGCAACAAGAGAGGAGGGGATATGCCTTTTGCTGTGCCTTATATTGTATGGAGGCTACCTGTCCTGGGGTGGGTGTAGCACTCACACCATTAGTTGCAGTATTTGACCATGAATCAATCACAAACTTTAAATTGAGCCAGCTCTGAAAGACCTGTCCCTCATGACTGTACAAGGGGTTGAGGGGAGGAATCTAGACATAAACCATAACATGCTGCCCCTGGCAGCAAGAGTCACATTGTCCATGTCTGATTTGCCAAATTTAAGAGTTTCAGCATTGCTGGTAAGTCCAAATCTAAAGTCTCCTCTGAGATTTAAGGCAACTCTTAGCTGGTGGGGCTGCAGGGAGAAGGAGAACCTCTCCACTAGTGGTGGGACCGTAGACCAGTGCAACCACTGTGGAAATCAAAAATCTAGGACTAGAGGATACATTTGACCCTGCTATTCCCCTTCTTGGTATCTTCCTGATAGAATTAAAAGCATCACACCACAGTGTTTGTAGCAGCACAATTTATATTTGCTAAATCTTGGAAATAGCCCTAGTGCCCATCAATTGATGAACTGCCAAAGAAGATTTTTAAAAATACTATGGAGTACTACTGTGCCATAAAGAAGGATAACCTTGAGATATTTCTAGCTGAATGGATGCACCTTGAGACCATACTCTGAAGTGAAATAAATTGGGTATACATGTACAAATACCACATTACTTCTTTGCTTTGAGAAACTGAAAGTGTAAATAAGGACCAAAGTGTATAATAGGTATTGAGAAATGGGAAGAAAATGATCAAATGGGAATTGGAGCTAGGCATGGCAGAGGGGGAAAGGAAGGAAGGGAAAAGAAAAAAAATGATGAGAAGGAATGAAAAATGGAAACAAAGCTTTTGAAAATGAGGAGGTTGAAGGGATGGTAGAGGAATGGAAAAAAAAGAATCAAGATATATCACATACAGGTACAAATTCCCTATAATGAATGTGATCATTATGTGTATTTAAATGTATTAATAAACCTAATTAATTAAAAAAACTAACCAGGCACTGTGGTGCACACGTGTAATCTCAGTACTCAGAGGCTGAGGAGGGAGGATTGCCATGAGTTTGAGGCCAGCGTAGGCTGCATAGCAAGTTCAAGGCCAGCCTGAGCTACATAGTGAGACTCTGTCTCAAAACAAACAAACAAGGGGCTGGGGATATAGCTCAGTGGAATAAGTGCTTGCCTAGCAAGCGCAGGGTCCTGAGTTCGATCCCCAGTACCGCAAAAAACAAACAAACAAACAAACAAAACAAAACACTCCCCCTAAAAAACCCCAACCCCCCAAAATAAAAAAATAAAAGTACTAAGAAAATCTGAATCAAATATGGGGTTTAAATAATCACGATGTATCACTCTTGATTCAGTAATTGTGACAAAGGTGCCATAATTTGTTTCTTTTTCACACAGAGTCTTGCTATGTAGCTTAGGTTGACCTTGAACTCACTATGTAGCCCAGGATGGCCGCTAACTTGCGGTGATCCTCCTGCCTCAGCCTCCCAAGTGCTGGGATTACTGGCTTATGCCACCACAGCTGCTGAGGTGTCATACTGGTTTAAGGTGTAGCTAAGAGAGGAAATCAGTTATGGGTACATTGGAATTTTATATCTTGTCTTAGCAAGTTTTCTGTAAACCTTTAAATAATTGTAAGATAAAACATTACTTTTTAAACATTTCATGTTTCAACTGAGGATACAGTGACGTAGCTCTGTGATGCAGTGGTTTCTCAGTGTGCATGAGACCCTGGGTTCCATCCCTAGGAGCACACACAGGCAAGCCAAGGTTTATTGACATGGAAATAAGTCTGGAATATATTACAAAGTGAAAAGGGAAAACAAGTATAATAATTACATTTTTCAATAAAAATTTGTTTTCTAGTAGATAGATGACAGGTAAATGGTGGATAGATATCCAAGTATTATCAGCAATAGGTTCTAAGCTGAATGCTTTTGAGGTGTTTAAGTTCTCTTTGTTCTTCAGCTTTTAAATATATTTTAGAGCCACAGATAATATAATAGAGAAAAATAGTCTATAAAACTTCAGAATGATGAGTTCATTTGAATTTATTTTGATATTTTTAATGTGCGATATATTTTCAACCAGCGATGCCCATTTTATACCTGTGGAACTATTTAATCAACACTTTTATTTTCTAAGTTGGTCAATAGTGTTCCCGATCATCACTGTACATTTTTTTTTTTTTTGGTGGACGGGGATCGAATGCAGGATCTTGAGCTTGCTTATTCCACTGAGCTGTATCCTCAGGCCCACTGCACATTTTTGAAATGCAGGTTTAGCAGAGAGGCCAGCAGGAGAGCACGGATTAATGAGCACTGGAGTTGTTTCCAGTTTATGATGTTCGACGATTTTGTAATTTCCACTTCAAGTGAGGTATACATAAAAACAGGTGGGGCTAAATCTGAAAAACAGACAAAAAAGGGGAGTGGTTTGTGTGTGTGTCTGTATTTGCTTTTTTTAAAAAATATTTTGCCTCGAAAAATCTGCACCATTCCTGAGCAACACGTCTGTCTGAGCAAATAGGATCACGTTGCCTCCTTATGGTGAATCTGTGAATAGCATATTCACAGTCACACTCTTCCTGAGTTGTACATGAGGACATGGTGAAAAAAACAGATTTTTTTTCTTTTTTTTTTTTTTTTTATAATTTTATTTTAAAGACAAAAGAATGGAGACATATGAACCAGAAAAGCCATAAACAATACAGAAAATACAAAGTTATACAGAATATAGTAGGGAATTAGAACTGGATGTTGTATTACATAGTTATCTTCACATTAGTTAACACAAAAACATTAAAGGAAATACCAAATTATAGATAAGATAGTAGGG
>PVLD010035503.1:0-11745 GCA_004027595.1 Dinomys branickii | reverse complement strand
CACCCATAGCACGACGACAGGGTGGAGCCGGGCGGTCCGCTGTGAGCATATGTGCTTTCCCACCTCCAACCATGGCAGTCTGTATACACCCTTGTATGTTATAGTATAGTCTGAGGCAGCTATATCTCTTCCCAAGGTGAGAGTCCAAGGATATAGATAAACCCAGGAGTACAGTTATTATCACAGGGAAGATGACTGATTGAGTGGTAGGGCAATGGAGATGAGGGAGGAGAAAAAACGAACTCATCAAAAGGGCCATCATCTGTGTAACCTGAGTAACAAAGATGAAGGTAACATTATGTAGGACAGCATCCAGAGCTAATTCCCTTCTATGTTCTCTATAATTCTGTATCTCCTCAGTCGTTTTTGTATTAGCAGAAATGAAGATAACTTTATATTATACAGCATCCAGTGCAAATTCCCTACTATCTTCTCTATAATTTGGTATTTCCTTTAATGTTTTTGTGTTAACTAATGTGAAGATAACTATGTAATACAGCATCCAGTGCTAATTCCCTACTATATTCTGTATAACTTTGTATTTTCTGTATTGTTTATGGCTTTTCTGGTTCATATGTCTCCATTCTTTTGTCTTTAAAATAAAATTAAAAAAAAATTAAAAAAAAAAAAAGAAAGAAAGAAAATTAGATCTTGGGTTTCCATTTTCATTCTAGTACTTAGGTTCAGGCCAGACACTTAGGTGAGCTACTTACAATGCCTGAGCTTTATTTTCTTCCCCTGTAATAAGACCTACCCTTACCTGCTCATGTTTTTGTGAGATTAGATATATGTGTCAATGTTAAACAGTGAACAAATGCAAGTGATTGATTTTTATCTCCATAACTCTGGGGCTTTGGAAGAAACAATGACAAGGTGATTGATTACTTCCAAGGTCCTTAGAACAGGAGAAAAGGACAAATAAGTCTTGCGGTGTCCTATGGTGGAGAGCCAGGACAGAGTGGAAGCAGGCTGCCTGTGTCTTCTCAGAAGGGCGCTGGTCCCATTCAGATTGCTGTAGACAGGAAACCACCTCGGACTGAGGTTTTCTGCTACTCTATTCTCACAACACAGATCACTTCTGACACCAGCTGTGTGTGGCGTTTTTCCATACAACAAGCAAGCAAGCGCTTCTGTTGTGACACACCAGCTGGGCCTCTTCCAATCTAGTTCAGTTGACACCACCTCCCTGCAAACAGCCTCTGATCCCACAAATTGAGGGCCCAATCACTTCTCATTCTTTGGATGCCATCTCAAAGCTCAGGGTTTTCTACCTGCGCTTTTTAACTAGATGGCGTAAGTCCTCACAGTCTTCCTTGGGTTGTGCTTGAGCCACTCCCAGAACTCTGGGAAACACTTAAGCTTATGGATTTATTACAAAGGATCTTACAGTGACTGCAAATAAAGAGATCCATAGGAAAAGACATCGGGAAAGGGGGGCAGAGCCACCATGCCCTCTCTGAGCACCCAACCCTTCAGAGACCTCCTGGGTCCCACTCTCTGAGAGCTCCCCCACCCTGTCCTTTTGGATTTTGTGATGGCATCGTTACATAGGCATGGCTGAGAAATCCTCAGTCACTGGGGATCAGCTTAACTGTCAGCTGGGTGGAGGTGGGGCTTTGGTCCTTCCAGTGACAGTCCCCATCCTGAGGGTACCTCAGGGCTGCCACGGGCACAGAAAAAATTACTGTTTGGGAAATTTCAAGGATTTTACTAGTGTGTGCCAAGAAACACAGCAAAGACCAAATACATATTCCATGTTCTGGCATGTGGGCTTCACCCTCATGACCTCTTTATCTCCCCAAAGCCCCACATGCTGGAGATTGCCCTTCCAACACATGAAGTTCAGGCACAAATATCAGGTACTAGCCTGGCCCACAGGGCTTTTAGAAGCAGGGAGAAAAAGCTTGGAGTGAAATTTTACTTCCAAAATGTGAACACACACACACAGCCACATGATCTCTTCGCCCAAGACTCCTGGACCTACGTCCCGCTCCAGGCCAGGACTGCAGGCCCCTGGTTCAGTGCGGAATGTGCTGGGAGCAAGGTTCTTTGGCCTCATGTAGTTACAAGTGATTGAACTCGATCTAATACCCACTTCCCGAGTGTGTATTCTGTGCTGCCTTACCAGGAGATGGTGTGGAGAAAACAAGAGTCACAGGACCTGGCTTCTGCCCTCGAGATCACGACGTGAAGATGGCTATGCCTATCCACAGGAGAACGTGAAGATTTTAGTAAAAGGGGAAGGGAGAATTCAGACTGAAGCAACAATTCTCAGCCATCAGAATGGTAACACTGGCCTTTCTGCTGGAGGGAGGCTTGAGGAGTTTCCTGCTTCAGATGTGCAGAGGAGACTGAACTGCAGCCCTCTCAGGCGGTTAGACATCCACTCGCCCAGAGCAGTGCTGAGGCAGGTAGTATCGTCAGGTCCCCTCCACTGTATAATTCCAAGACACCCTCATTTCGAGGTTGCTAAAAATAGAAACATGGCGTCTGGTATGTAACAATATACAATATTGCAGCTGTGTCTTTATGATGAATAATAATACTTTGGAGTTATATGATGAGGCAATCACTTTGCAAGTGCAATCTCATTAACCCTCACAATATTCTGATTAGGTAGGCAGGTGGCAAGTGATCTGAAGTCAGTTTGCAATTGAAGGAACCAAGACACAAAGAAGCTAAGCAACTTCCCGAGGAGCATGAGGTTTCTGTGTCACAGTGGGAAATTTGGGCTTCTTGCCCCAAATCCATGGCTCTGAGCTGTGGCCCACACTGCTTCGAAGATTCAGCCGCAGAGCAAACTTGAAATGCTGTTGCTCTGGGTCTGTGTCTTAGAAAACATGACTGGCTTCTCTTGAAAAAACGCCAACACCACCCCAAGATGAAAAGGCGAGTGTCTCCTTGTCCTGTGCTTTCCTTCTGCCAATTAGCTTCTTCCTCCCTCCAAAATCCAACCTGTCTTGAAACAAACCAAAGTAAATTTCAAAGCACACGTAAAGCTCTGTATGACTGCTCCCACAAGACCATTATCTCTCCTGAGGTTTTGTTGCTGTTTGTGGGTCCAAGTTAGTGGAAGGACAGTTGTTTTCAGAAATAGTCACCATTCTAAGTCTCTAAAGATGTAGACAATCACCCTATCTACTTAGTTTTCTTCTCACAGTCTAATTTTATTCATTTCTTTGTTAAGAGAAAAAAACCCACAACATTTATTTGGTTTCCTAACCAAGGCAGTGCTTTCCCAGAGATGAGGAACAGGTTTGGTGGTGCTGATATAAAATCATAGGAAAATGACACCACCAGCCAGGACACATTCACCAGCCAGAGCACAGGTGACTTTAGCACCTCTGGGGAAACACGGATGCTCATTTAGGGGGGGGATCATGAAATTAATGTGGGAACTATGCTTCGGGGGGCAGGAGTCCCTGGCTCCCTTTGAGACAATGGCAAGCGCCCACATCTTCAAATTGTTAATTATGTACTGCCCCCTAGGGATTTTTGTTTTGCTGGTGGCAACCTGCTTCAAATCCTACAGGAAATATTTATCAGCCTGCCTCAGCCGCTATTTGTCTCCGGGAAAGCTGCACTTTTTTGTGACCTAGTTGTACTGAATCTACCCTTTCCCTGGCAAGTCATATGATACACTTTACCTCTTGAGTGGTGATTTTCCCTCCTTCTTTGTCTTTATTTTATTTCCTCCAGGATGACCATATTTGCATAATCTAAGGTAGGCCAATCACCTCTGCGCTCCGAAAGCTTTGCTTTCACCCTCCCACACATTTCCCCTGCGTTTCTGTAAACATCTCTGGATTGGAGAAAGGAGGATGAACAAACTGCGAATTACAGACACTCACGCATCGGCACTTACATATTTATCTGCACTTACCGATGGGGTGGAGGATTTCTCCATACTCTGAAATGTTCTCTTGGAAATCCCATTTAAGTCAAAAACTTTTATCAGAAAAATGAAATTGCTTCATGATTGAATAGCACTTTGCTTCTAAGTACCGGCCATCGAGGCTGATGAAATGACCAAGACGGCGTTCATCCCCAGAAAGACACCCTGCCCTTTCTTTATGGAGTAAAAGAATTCAGCACCGTATTCCCTCACATGGGTCCTCTCCTTCGAGGAATGGTCTCCAGCTATAGTTAAAGACGTGTTGCTGTCTGGTGAGAATGCTGTGAATATGCATCGTCTTACTGCTTGTGTAGCTTGTTTCTCTTTTAATAATGCATAAGACAGCCCTGGGAGGAATCTTTCTTCATGCATTACATATTTTTAAACACACACACGCACAAATCCTGTACACAACAACTTTAGCAAATATATGCATGATCAAAACAGTTCAGAAATGTACGCTCTGCAGATGAGCAAAGGGCAGCCGGGTTTTGAATAAGCTTCATCAGCGGAGGAGAGAGGTCAGTCGTGGAGATTAGTTATAGGAGCTATTAAGTCTTCTCTGACACCCACGGTACAAGCTGCTTAACATAATCAGCCGCAATCAGCAAAACTGCTGTTTATTACAAAACGTTTTTCTCTTCTAATATTTCATATTGTTATGTAAAATGATGCGGTGTAGGGACACACACATTTCACCAGGGACAAATTGTACAAATTGTCGGCAATAATAATTTGTGGCTCTTCTCGTGACATCTTTTGAAGTTAAGACCATTGAACGATACCTCTCCAGAGCTATTTTCTCTAATGTGGTTAATGGTTTGCACTGGAGTTGACCAGGCACTCTCTGTACGGTGTTATGGCCATTTAATGGCATGAGAAAATGTTTGTGTGACCGTACATCAACCAGACAAGTCTGTAATCCTGGGCCTCAAAGCTTGGTTCTACTTACGCTTCCCCATCTGGACAGAGCCATCTGTTGTCAGTGTGCCTCCTACTGGCAAAAGACTCAGCAGAGGCATTTCCTAGCCTGTCTCAATCACCAGCATAATTCCCCTTTCAAAACATTTTCATTTAAATAGAGCTGATTATTAAGTGCACAGTGGGAGGCTGTATACAATTCCCTTGAATTTCACCTACTGGATATTGGGTAAGAGAAGTTTCCTGGCTGTCCAATAATTGAGCAGGAGGCAGTGGCCTAGATTAGAGGACACCTGGTCACTATCCACATTGCCGTCAGTGGGAAGAGGAGCTGCAGAGGCAGCGTAACTGGCTCTCATTTGAGCCCACTGAGAATATCCTACAAGATGGCCCAGGTCCCACCCATGGCCACCCCACCTCCCCACTCAGAGCAGCCTGGCTGGTTGGTGGGAACACTAGGATGAAGAGGTGTTGGAAAAGGGTTTGGGTATAGGACTTTATTTGCACAAACATGGGAAGATACCAAATGCAAAACAAGCCTTGTCAGCCTGAGGACGTAGCTCAGTGGTAGAACATTTATCTAGCACGCTAGAGGCTCGGGGTCCTATTCTCCAGCACTACAAAAACAAAAAAACAACCACCGTCCTTTTCAGTGTGGTTACCTTGGCAGGCTAAATGAGACATTACTGAAATGAATGAGAGTGGTAAAATTTCTCAAATGTTGGCCCATCTGGTTTATAAGGCTTGAAAGATTATAGACTGGAAACTCACCTAATTTGTTGATCAGGCCTGACTGTAAATAAATAGCACTCCTCATACTTTGTACAACCCTTTAGTAGAATAATAGAAATATCATTAGGATAATTCTTTTGTATCTGTGATAGCAGTTTTTCCTGTTCACCTCTACATGCATCACTGTCTAACTGTATCAAGCACATAGAGTAGGTGCTTAGTTGATGTTTGTTGAGCAAATAAACAGGTGTTTTTTTTTGTTTTGATCTTTTTGAGACAGGCTCTCTGCAGTGCAGGCTGGCCTTGAACTCGCCACAACCCTTCTGCCTTAGCCTCCCAAGTGCTGGGATTACAGGCATATGCCATCATGCCCAGCACAAAAGATCATTTTCAAAAATTAAGTTCCTTCTTAAGGACAAAGTTGTGCCTCTGTTGGGGCTCTGAACTGAAAACTATTATAACACTGGAGTCTTCATTTCCTGCAAATTTCTTAACCCATGGAAACTTCTCAGGAATTAGCATTATGGGACATCATGTCACTGAACTGTAAAAACCCCAATCATCAAACTTTCTAGACCAGTGCTATCTAATAGAAATATAATACAGGCCAGTTATGTAATTTCAATTTTCTAGAACACATTAAAAGAAAGATGAAATAGGTAAATTATGATAAAATATCAGAAACATATTTTTAACCCAACAATTTTATAGTCAACTTAAACATACATAGTCATACATAGTCAACTCAAAAATTTTAACATAACAATCAACTTAACATACAAGTCAACTTATCAGAATGTCTTACGTTCTTTTTTGTTGCTGCTGCCCAAGTCTGAAATTTGTATTGAGACTTGCAGTGGTTCTCCATTCAGATGGAGTGGCCACAATCCAAGGGATCAAGAGTCCCTTGTGGCTCAGAGCTGCCGTATTAGACAGCGGGGTCCAGATGTGGGGTCCCTTAGCCTTTGGCCAGGGTCTTCTTACAATTGGCACCTTGTCAGGTGGGGTGCAGGGGGAAGCAGTGGGCAATGACAACATGTACCTTGTGTGGTCATTTCTCAACATTATTTGGCCTTTTCTCCCCATCCAAACAAAGGGGTTAGTGTTACAAGGGGATTTCATTCAAATTAGAACTTCAAAAGCACATGAAGCACACCCACTTTCACACTGTCAGTGCCAGCCATATTGTATTTCTTGTGCTAGTTGTTTCCATGCTGCTTTTCCTTATTCTCAACACACTCTGCCCCATGTAGAGGCTCAGGCCGGAGACAGCGCACTTCTGGTTAGGACAGGAACCATAAAATGGGTGGGACTCCATGAGGCCTGATGACAGAGGGATTCAGGATGAGTCCAGGCTGTTTTCCTCATTCAACTGTAGTGAGTCATGGCATTAATTCAGCCATCTTTGGAGAATGTTGACAGAGAAGCAGGTATTGCTCATTTTTGAGCCTTGAGGCCTTCGAACACCAGGAGGAGGAATGTGTAGGAGGGGCTGGCAGAGGAGGCCCTGGGAGGAGCTGGCTGGAGAGGTTGGGACCCTGCAAAGGTAAGGAGATCAGAAGCCTAGAGAAGTAACATTCTCCAAACGTGGGAAGTGGCCAAGGAAGTCAGAATGTGAGCCACCACAAGCGGATTGAGAAGGGAAGCTTGGGCAGTGAGCAGAGCAGAATGGAGTCGTCTAAGGACAGAGGTGGCAGGTCACACTGATTCAATGGGCCTGACAAGCACAGCGGCTGGGCCAGAAAGGAGAGGTGTTAGGGAGGACTCAGTTAAGTGAGACCTAGTCAAGGGAGCTCAGACAGAATAGGACTCGTAGAAGCCTCAAGGGCTGCTATGGCCTCATAATCTGGGGAAAGCTTACCCTTCCCTACCCCACACACTGCCCAGACAAGGACCAGGGACCACCCTTCCCAGGGTCCTCTAGCGTTGCAGAAGGCAGCATTTTGAGCCCATTAAAATTTAGCATAAACCGAGACTCAGCTTTCTCAGTATCATATTTGCTTAGGGAATTTTGTTACTTTTGTTAAGAAATTCTTGTTAATGTAACTGATCTAAATGCTCTTAAATGAGAAACTGGTTAAATAAGTTATAGAACATAAGATGAACAACGGAGATGGGTGAAAGGAGAAAAGAAGGAAGGGAAAAGAAAAAAAATATATATATATACAAAAGATAGATAAGATAGTTATACTACTGACTTCTTTTAGTTCATTCGAAAAAACGGTTTGTGCTTATATTGTTTGATCAACTATGCATGCCTATATCCTGTAATTTGAGCAACTACTTTGAAGACAACAACATGTGACATATTTACCATTGTTAATCTAGTACCTTGATTTGAAATTCTGTATTATTATTTGTTTCTCTTTAAAAAATAGGTATAGAACATTCAAACAACACATAGGAAATACTAATTCAAAACAATAGGTGAGAACTGTCCTTATTGATACAGGAGTACAAGATTCATTCTTGAGTAAATAGAGTCACTGGTGAATGATTCAGAGCAGCATATAAGTTAGGGAATGCTACCTTTTGGAGGCGAAGGAGTTTATAGAAATGCATATTGTCTGCCTCCATATATGCACCTTATATATGCATAGGAATTTTCTGGAAGGATTAATTAGAAGCTGTTTCTGTGAGAGGGAAGAAGGAAATTTGCCTTTTGCATTTAATCTTTTGTATCACTCAATTTGTAACAGCCAATTTGAAGCATTTAAAGGAATATTTTACTTATCATGTTTATATTAAACACTAGAAAATCTCACAATGAAAGAGCTGTGTACATGTATGTTGTCACCAGTGTGCAGTATTCATTCATTCATTCAATCCTTCTTCCATTTTCAAACTTGAGGCCATTGGAAGACCACACTGATTAGAGGTTCATATTCCTCAATGATAAATGTTTTCCTTTTAGTAATTCTACTCAATGTCCAAAAATCAAGTTCAGAGGTTGGTAAGCAATGATACACTGATAAGAGAAAGAACGTCAGGCTATCTACAGGTCCAAAGAACAGGACAAAGTATGCAAGACAAGACCTAGACCAGTCCCAGACTCCTGCCTCCCTACCTGTCATGTTATGGGCATCACCTTGACATCATATTACAAACAAAGATAGCTCAGGGAGATGCTAGGAGGCTGTGTACCAAGGGTAAGGACACAGTGCTCACTGCTTTGTAGCTCCTCTTGGCTTGCATGTGTATTAACAGTCACACATTCCTGTTAAACAGATGTGAGAAGGTGCTTCATCCCACATGGTGAAGAATAGTAGGATTACAGTCTCTTGGAAGAGACAAAGAAAAAATAAGACTCTCTAGCCCCGGTATGAGGGCTGCACACTTGCTATAGGGAGTTGAGATGTGGTAGCAGCCACTTCTAACCAGTGTGAGTAGCAAAGATGAAATTTGGGCTAGGTGAAATAAATGCATGTGAAATAAATTAGTACCTTAAAGTGTCACCCTGGGGAATTTTTATTCCTCCAAATTGTTGCTGCTTTGAAATGCTTCATCTCCCAGAGCTGAACTAAAGCTTCTTCTAAGGAAGGACAGGATCCAGCCCTGAATTTGGGGCAAGAACTTTTGCTTCCTTGCTATTTCAGGTACAGAGTTATGAAAGCCATTTTTACTTGTGAAGGTGACTTTGGTTGGAGGAAGAAAGGATCAATGGATTTGAGGGACTCAGAATTAGAGGACCTGAGTTTTTACAATTATCCATAGGAGGAGAGGAGGATGTGGGTATAAGAGATAGTCCTACACTGTGGAAGGAGAAAGATGCTGTCAAGAAGGACAGGGAAGAGAAGACCGAGTGGAGGCAAGGGAAGTTTGAGGGAGACAAGCCTGAAAATAAAGCACTAACTAGACCCATGAGAAAGGACCCAGTGTCTCTTAGTCCTGGCCCTTGGCTAGGGAGAGTGCAGACAGAGAGAAACCCCGATGGACTCTGCTGGGTGTGGGTTTGCTTTCTGTTGCAATTCAGGGAAGAGACCACCTAGCAGGTCCCTATTGCTGCAGGAAGATGTGGGAGTGGTGTCTTTACCCAGATAAGGTCTGAGATGTAAACCCCAGATCCTCACAGGCCACGCAGGAAATGTTGCTGCCCCCTCTCCCTCTAGGGGAGCAGAAGGGCTGAGAGGACAGACAGGACAAGTCCTGAAACGGGAATGAAAGGTGGCGGAGCTGTGAGCAAAGGCCTCAGACATCGGTTGTGAAGGCCCTCGCTGCTGCTGAGCAGGAGGAACATGAAGAATGTGATGCTTCCAGGAAATCACTGTTGAGGTTAGTTTGGCTCATTGTACATGCTTAGGAGGATGGGTCTCAGGAAATTCAGTTCTTCTATAATAGGATACCAGCCAGGCAGGTTCCCACACAATTACATGTTTGGGCTACACCAAGGGGAGCTGGAAATGTTTGATCTCTGTCTGTCTGTCTCTGTCTGTCTTTGCTTCTCTCTCTTTCTCTGTCTCTGTCTCCCTGTCTGTCTGTCTGTCTCTCCCTGTCTCTTCCTTGGAGGAAAGAGAACAGCAATATCTTTCTGTCTCAAGGAACTGCTAGGAACCACTGCAGGAAGTAGCCCTGGGTTGGGGCAGTCACCTCCGGTGGTATTTATCTGGTGGCAGATCAGAACACCTGTCCCCCACTGCTAATGAGCATGTACATCTGATTTTCACTTACAGGTAACATTTCCATCCTATCACACATGCCTTCATCATTCCAAGACTGACCAATATGGGAAAAGGGCAAAACAAAAAAACAGAAATATAGTTAATAAACCCTTATGAAGAATGGTTATGGTCCTTTGATTTTAAGTTTGTTGGACTCACAAGGCAGTATGAGCTAAGTCTATAGGCACATGATACACCAAGATTGTTGCTTAGGGAGGAGACACATCCCCTAAAGTAGACTCCACTGCTGGACTTCTTTAACTCACTGTGGACATCTCTTCCTCTTGCCAATATTTCTAGACTCCAGCTAAAATCCCACTTAGTAGGGAGTCTCGACCATTTCTTATGGCATAAATATGTTTGTATGGTGACTTTAACTGGTCTGGCTAAGAACTGAATTCTCCATTGCTTCCTCCTTCACCATTTGGATGGTGTTGTTCCTTTTCTAGAAAGATCATGCAGCCATAAAGATGCAAATGAAAACACAGCGTCTGACCACCCAGATACTTTTTCCACATTAGTTTAAGTGTTCCACCAATACCTCACATCCATATATTTTAAATTTTATTTCTAGAGAAGAAACACCATCCTATGCACTGTATCTCTGACGGACATTAAAGAAGATTACAGTCCACTTGCTGTCTTTGGTATGTTGTCTTTTTTCTCCTTCATTAGCCAGAAGCCAAATAGGTCCAGCAAGAAGCAGGCACATAAGTGTATATAATTTTAAAAGCATATTTGGTTGAATATTAAGTCAAAATCCTCTCCTAATGAATTTCTTGCCTAAAAATGATCATCCATGTCAGGAAACAGCCCATGAGGAACAAGCATCTTCGTTCTCTGATTTCCACTGTGGAAAGAAAAGGAAACTAGCACAGATGCATTCAGTGTTGTACAAAGGGCCTATATGGGCATTTCAATCCCTAATATCGCACTAGTTTCTGATGCTAATGTAAAATATGTCCTTTTTGCATTTATAATCACGATGAGCAGATGGCAAAGACGATTTAAAGTACTACAGTAGGTCTATTAAAATAATATATGCTGTGGTGAGTCTTCCCTAAAACTGGAGTTTAATTGCTTACAAACACATACATTAGAAAGAACCACGATTCTAACAGCCATTTGCTTTGCCGGGACAATGGTTAGCAGTTCCCTCTGACAGGCTTTGGCCAAAAGACTTCTTGTAGTAGCAGATGCTTTACGCTTCACTGTTCTTTCTCCCTCCCTCCCTCCTTCCCAAAGAAATTTAATTGACTAAAACATTGTATGGACACAAAAGTACCCTAGGTTCTTAAAACAAAAGGAATCTCTCTTAAAATTAGGCTAAAATGGAAAACTTAAGAAAAATGCGGGCTGGCAAGGAAAGAATTAAGTATGTAAGCTGCTCCACTTTTTTCTGTTCTTTTTACTACCCCCGTCTCAAGCAAACCATCAAGAATGGCAGTCTGTAATTCCCCGTGATTAATATTGATTGTATGGTTGCTGTGCTGTCTGAAAGTAAAACCTGCCAGAGTTCCCTTATTTCAGTCCAAGAGC
>PVLD010035502.1:0-11746 GCA_004027595.1 Dinomys branickii | reverse complement strand
AAATAAATATATGAGAAAATGTTCCACATCCTTAGTCATTCGAGAAATGCAAATAAAAACAACATCGAGATTTCATCTCACCCCAGTAAGACTGGCCAGTATGAAAAAGTCATCCAATAACAGATGCTGGCGAGGCTGTGGAGAAATAGGGACTCTATTACACTTCTGGTGGGAATGCAGACTGGTGCAACCACTGTGGAGAGCCGTTTGGAGATTTCTCAGCAAACTAGGTCTAGAGGTTCCATTCAAACCAGCTATTCCTCTTCTGAGTATCTTCCCAGAAGATCTGAAAACATCATATCACTCTGACATATGTGCACCCATGTTTATAGCAGCACAATTTGTAATAGCTAAAATGTGGAAGCAGCCCAAGTGCCCATCCACAGAAGAATGGATTAAAAAATTGTGGCATTTTTATATAATGGAATATTATTCAGCTATAAAGAAAGACAGTTTTGGGGACTTTGTAGGCAAGTGGACAAAACTGGAGTCCATACTCATAAGTGAAATAAATCAGCGATACATGTGCAGGCAACGTATTGTATCACTGGTGTAAGAACCAGAGGGTGGGAATATAAACTAAGAAACATGAAGGAAATCTGTTCTAAAACAAAGAACAGATGGGATGAAGGAAAGCAGAAAAGAAAAAGACAAAAATGTATGTAGGTATATATGAATATGCATATATGCAGGAGGGCTAACATGGTTCTACTATTGTATTATATCACTTAATGCTAAGCAATAATCGATGACGGGTTATTTGATCAATCTTGTATGTCTGTATGTGTTGTCCTGAACACACACTTCGAATATATCAATATGTATAGCAGCAACTATTGGTGTTGTTGTTGTTGTTGCTGTTGTTGTTGTTTGCCTGTTTTGTTTTTTGTCTTTGGATTTTTGGTTTTTGTGTTTTTTCTATTGTTGAGAGGATTAACTGTCTGACTAAATTTGCATGTCTGTATATGGGTTTATATATTTACACTTCGAAGATATCAATGGATAAAGCAATAACCACTGTTGAGATCATATCACCTTGTCTATAGATTAGTTGTGATTGTACTATTTTTTATGCTAATTGGTGTCTGCTTGTCAATATGTTTTTGTACTTTTATTTTTTTAAAATAGAGTTACTAAAAGCTAAAAATAAAATAAATCACCTTCACATTTGCCTACATTACTGATTTGAAAATGTAATTTCATTTCTCTTATCTAAATATACATAAGGTCTCTTTCTTTTAGACTTGATTTTCTCTTTTCTAATTTTTTTATTGTTAACATTATCAATAACATAGAAAGTGGATAATGCCACTCACACGTATCAAGTAAGGAAGTGAAATAACAGAAAAAAAGTGAAACAATCAATACAAAAATTGTAAATACATAATTAACATAAAATATTCTCATCATTAGAAATCTGAAACATTAAATAGAGTAGCAACAGACAATTTTCCATGAGCACCGCAAAAACTATGCTGTACATTAAATATCATTATCTCTTTTAATCTCACCGGAATGCCCTCTGAGGGGGACAGTTTTATCTTCATGTAAATGTTGACAAGCACAGGTTAGGACTTGTCATTAACACTCACAAAGAAGGCGCCTTACTGTGAACCTTAACCCATTTCCTGTTTGCCCTGCGAATACTCAGCCCATCTGGAGGTGTTGCAGCTGCAGGCTGACAAGGAGGTGACTCTTGGATTCCAGTCCTAACCTTACGCCAAAGTGTGGCACAGTGACATCTCTCCTACCCTAGGGCTACAGACAAGTTCTGTTTTGTTTAGAAATAGCTGTAAAGATGGGTTTCATGTTTGACCCTCCTGTTGAAAAGCTGCCAGATTGGGTTTGGCCCTGAAGATCATGTTTAATTAAAATAAATGGAAGCTCTCAGGAAGCTGCACTTTATTTTTCTAAACAGAAAATGTGAAGGATGACATTTCACTATTGGATTTTTATTATATTTACCCTGACTTTGCCAAGGTATGCACCTTTATGTTACTTTGCTCATGCAGTCCACAATGGATCTTATTTGGGAGGAATCGACTCTAATTCAAAGTAGGGCATTTCTCAGTTCCTAAGTAACCACCCAAGAGTACACAAGAAATGCTGTGTGCTAGGTCAGACTGTTTGCGGAAGCACAAGGTGTATTGTAATAGCCTCAGATTCATGAGAGGTAGAGTAATCCCAGGAATGGTTGCTGTAGTCTCTCAAGGATTTCAGTTTCTCAGATAACAAATTCACTAGTATTAAAGTGAAGATAACATCTTTAACCTAAAGTTTTTGCTTTTATTGCTGCTCTGCACACACCTTAGATAGGTGCACAGTTGGTACCGTACACTGTGGTTATACAGTACCCTTTCAGTGTGATAAGATTGAATAACTACTTCCATTATAATCATTTTCCCCTGTAACCTAACACATTACAGAGCATATTAATAACACTATTCAATTTTACTTTCACTTTATCACAAACTAAGTACTCATACAACGCTACTGGCTAATAAAAAAAATTACCCAATATTTTTCATCCTCCATTATTAAAATAATCATATAATTTATTTACCACTATTACCATAATTGGTGAATGTTTGCCAAAATAGCTTTAACATTTTGGCTTGCTTCATAATGATACTATTCAGTGAAATATTAGATATTTCTATGTGTTGACATACTGTCCATATTATTTCTGTTTTAAATATCACTTATGTCTGTTGGTTGTGTAATTTAGAACAAGAATTTGAATTTATACTTAAAAAAAGAATATTAATCACATGACTGACTAAATATTATACTTTATGTAAAGAGTATACTGAAATATGTTGACATCAGAATCCATAGATACAAATCTCACATTACTTTTTAAGAAATACTTCTGCAGGTTGAGTGCCATGGTGCATTTTTGTAATCCCAGCCCTTGGGAAGCTGAAGCAGGAGGATCGCCATGACTCGGAAGCCAGTCTGGGCTACACAGTGAGTTCAAGGCCGGCCAAAACTGCTTAGAAAGACCCAGTCTCAAAAGCAAACTAATGAGCAAATGTTTTTCTAAAATATTTTGATACATTTTAAATCTTCACTGTTAATCTCAATTTTTTAGTATGTAATTTTAAACCTCAAATGACATTTTAATCAGAAAACAATTTCCAGAAGGACTTGATTTACAACTTAACATATACTTTAAATTTGTAATTCACAAATTTAATTTTATTAGTGCTTATTTTGCATAAATATAGAAATGCTTACTTTTTATTTAAAACATGAAATAATTCTTTCTCAGTTATACTTAACAGTGTAACAATTTTTTTAAAAAGTCTGAACATTCAAAGTTACTTATTCCTGGAAGTATGGCTAAGTGAAGATTAAAATTCATTTTCATTAAGCAACAAAGGGTACCTACATCTTAGCCACGTGTCTCATCTCTGAGACAGCACCTGACACCTACAATTCAAAGGAAGACGGGCTCATGCTGCCTTCCTTTCCAAAAGTTTCCGTCCTTGTATGGTTGACAGCTGTACAAGGTGGAAAGGACGTAGAAGAAGGCTGTCCCGGCAGACAGGAAGCTGTGAGCGAAGGAAGGAGTCAGGGAGGGATCTATTTCCATGGCTTCTTTCAAAGACTAAAACTGAAGTATTTATAGGGGGTTTCTAGGACTTACTTGATCCTACTTTGTACCCAGTTCTGTGTGCACAGGCCTTCACCTCACAGTGGGGTTACATCCCACTAATTCCACTGGAAGTTGAAAGGGTCGTCAGGAGAAAACACGTTAATAAGCTGAACTAACTGATTATCTCGTCTGAACACACTATGTTATTAAACATCAGATCTTTGCTCTCCTAATCTTGCTCTCCAATGGGAAGTGTGAAAGAAGAGAATTAGACCAAATACAACAGCTTTGGAAAAGACCAGAATTTGCAGTCCAGTTTCAATGAACATATACTTCATTCCCACTACAATGAAATTGAAAAATCACTAAGTCTGACCACTCTAAGGTGGGCACCAGGTGTATGTACACACTCGATTCTGTCTCTGATACTATTGCACTTAATTGACTGCCAAGAACAGGACAGGCCTGGGAATCAGAGCAGTAGGACAGTAGCAACTGCTGTAATAATCCCAGTGATGCCAAGTGGCAATACACATTTCAGGTACTGTAAGTGCTACAAAGTCAATTTTAAGAAAGGAAAGAGTAGAAAGTTCAGTGGATCACAGAGGAGGCCTAACACAGACGACTAAGTGAAAAGTATAAATAATGAAAGGAATTGCACAGAAAACTTTGTCAACTGCAGTAAGAGCAGAGGGAGGCAGAGACTCGAGGCATCCTTGCTGGGGAATAAGGAGGCCGATTTGGCTGAGGAGATCGGCAAGAGTAAACCTACAGGGCCCAGCTCCGCTAAGAAAGATGGCTGTACGCTATCACTCACACGTTTGTTTCCTTCCTCTTCTGCATGTTCCCGCCTGCACCTCAGTGTGGTGGTGTTAGGAGGCTGACCCTTTAGGAAGTGCCTGGGTCATGAGAACAGAGTCCTTGTGAATCAGATTAGTACCATGATCGAAGTAGCCATGAAGAGTTTCCTTCTCGCCATCATGAGAAGCTATAGGGAGAAGCTCTGCACTATGAACCAGAAGACTACAGGCTCAGCAGATCCGGCTATCACAACTAAGTCTTGTTATTTGTATGCTACCTCGCCCAGGAGGTTTTGTTTCGTAGCCCAAAGGACTTTGATGCCATAGTCAAAAGGTTTGATTTTACTCTAAGCTTTCAGGTTCTCTCACATAGAGAATAATATGCACCCTCTCCTCACAGGAACCGCAGTTGAGTAATCGTCTCTATTTGGAAAATATTCAGTGTGAAAATAAAGTATAAGTTTAATTTGCAAAAATGGGAGCACTACATCCAGAAACTGGTAATGTGATCCGCACTGGTGAACAGAAAGGGGAACAAGGTAACGTCAATGAAAAGGAAGGGTTCTGTCCTGGAGGGCATTCCGCTGGGTTTCCTTGCCTCAGAACTTCAGACCCACAAGTCCTGACAGATCTGCTGAATGTATTTAGAAGAAGTACAATGGCAACCACATGTAGCATATTAGCATACAGCTTTTATTTCGTAAGAATGCTATTCTTCTTTTAACACATACAAAATCCTGTCATCTAGACTTGTCAGTATATTTACAGATAATTAATAGAATAATGCCATTCTTGCATATAAAATCTAGACCACTCCAGTGTGTTCCAAGTGATGTAAGTCACATCTCCGTTACTGTCTCCTTTGAGCTAATATTCACAGGATGTTCTCCATGCTTCTGATGTTGCTTTTAGTCCGGCATAAGGTCCTGTGTCCAATACAACCCATCTCCTAAGCATCTCTTCATTTATGGAAAAGGTATTTCCAGGGTTTTCCAAATTTGATCTGAGAAGCACATTTGTAAGAATAGCCTCAGTTGCAATAGAGAGAGAGAGAGAAATGGGGAAGGAAATAAACTAAATTTCCACTCAAATGCTATCTCTTATCTACAGTGGTTCTTACACAGAGATTTTCTTTCCAGCCCGTAATTCCCATTTTCCCTCTCCTCCTTTCATTTTATTGATTTGAGCCAGGCCTTATTATATAGTTCAAGCTGGCTTTAAACTCATCATGGTGACAAGACTGGCTTTGACCTTGGAGTGATTTTTCTACCTCAGTTTCTCAAATGCTGCAATTATAGATATGAACCATCATACCTGGACCTCTGCTACTTTAAATACTTCATGTTGTCCCCAGTTCAGAGTCTTCATGCAACCAGTCATGATAAAATGTCCAGAGAGCCATCTTTTCTAAATAAGGGGGGGGGAGAGAAGTTCATATGGATTTTAAAGTACGGATAACTCTTAATTAGATCTTTGTATGTGACAAGGCTGGCCGGGACTATCTGCATGACTGTTATGTAGAGGTATTGTCTCTATGTTGCCATCAAGTTAGGTTCCTGTAGAAGCTGACTCAGAGATTAAGGTTATTAGAAATTGCTTCTGCAGAAGGTTAGTTAGGGAAGACCCCTGAAATAAACACCTGCAGAAGGGAGGGAAGGGAACAAGATTTGGGTAAGATGAGAAGTCCAGCCATCATGCAGTCCTACCCATAACACTGGCTGGTCTTTCAGTGCAACGGAAACATTAAATGGTCTTTCAACCTTATAAATTCTGACTGTCTCATTTGTCTTTAATACATCTATGTGCTTCAATCAATGACTGTGGGCCACTCTTGAAGGCAGACTAAAGAGAGGCCTCCTTTTGAATTGTGTCATCTCAGAAGTAAACTGAAAACTAGAGATATTTTACAGACACCATTTTGAAGAATTCAGGCAATGAAGTCTTCTTTTTTGAAGAGATCTGAGCAGTGGGTCATAGCCTTCCACAGAGCGAAGGGGCATCTATGGAGAAGTACAGTTTCCCTTGTCAGGTGAGATGATGACCTGAGTCCTGGGAAGAAAGATAAGCTGGAAGCAATGGAAGTATAAAGACATGCAGGACTTGAATTCATTGGTAAAGCCAGTGATTACTTTTTTATGAGACTATAAAAGTCTTTCTATTATTTCCACATCACTCCCCCTCTCTTTTCTTAAAGATTGACTCTAATAAGTAATTCAGAAGAGTATAAAAAGGTAGCATAATTTCCTGAGGGATAGAGGAGAAAAGGAAAACACAAATATTTTATTTTTTGGTAATTTTATGTATTTGGTCTTGGAGAAGAGAAACACTATTGCTAAGAAAGGCGATGAAAGGAAATGACTTTCTCAGGTTCTGGAGAGTCAGTGGATCACTGCAAAGTTTCCCTGAACACACACATTGTCCCCAGGATGTTGGTGATGCCAGAATAGCAAGTTCATTCCTTTCTCATTTCTGAAGGTCCTGTCTCTTCTTCAATCTGATGATCAACTGAACACATTGTCTTTTATCGGGAAGCCTCACATGCATGATTATAATTTGGGGGCAAACTGCATGATTCTGCCAAATAGTCTCACGCCTAAGCTAAAATATGGGGTAAAGAGTGACTTTCATGACAAAAACTATTATTGCTTCAGAATTATAAAGTACAAGGAAAGAAATCAGAAATGCTGCAGAGTCAATATGTGCAATATACAAGCTGCTGGAAAAGTGTTAAAACATAATTAACAAAGTTGACAAGAAGGTCAAATCATAATGGTACTACAAACTGAACATATGTTATATATTTTGGCATATTAATGAAGGGCTCAACATGATTGACTACTAGCTCGAAGAGCATCTGAGAAGCTAAAATGCTTATAAAATGACAAAATTGATTGAGTATATAAAAAACAACTGTTTACTATCCAGTGGGGCTATAAATTATCTCTAGCATTTGTTTGTTCAACTAAATACAATGTGTTTGCATATCTGTTAGACACAAATGAACATGCTGACTTGTGACTTCTTCAGGTCAGATCCTTAATGCATTGGTAGGAAACTAGAGCAAAGAGTAACAAATATCAAATCATATTTTACTTTTTCTTACCCATATTCAATTCAGCTGTTTTTCGAACACCAATCCAAATAATTTCTCCAGGGAAAGTCCTTACCATGTCATATTTCATAAAGTAATAAAGAGCTCCTTTGTCTTTCATTGTCCTTATGATTACTGAAATTTATTGCATTTAAATTTCATTTTAAATGAATGTTTTCTATTCATAATTATAGTTTATGTCACTTGAGAATGACATAGTTTTGCACAGCTATTGAGAGATGGATGGTAGAATTTAGAGAAGCAATTTTTGTTTAGTTCTCTCTATGCGTCTAGTGTAGCACTACAAAAAGTCACTGCCTGCCTGGCCATCAATTATGGAAGAACTGGAAGAGCATGAACAGGAAGAGGGCAGAGATTAAGGGTAGAATCTTCTCTGAAAGAACAATGTCACAACAAGAGAATTCCAGAGTAAAAATGTCTTAAAAATATAATCACAAACTTCCGGGAAGATGGTGACCAGGTGAACAGCAGAGGGAAACTCTCCCAGAGACCGATCCTTTGCACGCGGGTGCCGGGTACGCGGCCGCAAAATTCCAACTGAACGTGTTGCTCTCTGCTGCCTGAGTTATTAACGGGTCGACTGGATACGTCGCAGCGAGAAGGGGGCGGGCCCTGAGAGCTGGGCGCCTGAGGCGATCGGCATTGCGCGCAGGCCCTGGCTCGGCTGGGTCCGCGTACCACTGAGTGCAATTGCGGCGGGACAGACCCTCCCAGCTCATGAACCCGAACGGCTCGCAGGCGGCTGCGGCCAGGAATTTTTGGAGGCGGTGGAACAGAGCAAACTCAGAGAACACACTCCTCGGGCAGACTGCGCCAATCTGGGCAGTGGTCCGGGATCCCGCTCAGAGCCCCACCCCCACAGCTGGCACCATCCTCGGCTGGAGAACGGGAACTGCGGCAGGTGCGGTTGGCAGCTCCTGAGAGAACACGAAGGAGGCAGAGAGAAGTGCCAGGGAGTGCCGGGATATCCTGCTGGCACGGATCTCAGAATGGGTGAGCCAAGTGAGCACCGCAGCAGGATTTCTGAGTCAGGAAGAAGCTCGACCCAGGGAGATACATCTGAGCGGCATTCCTGCCTGCACAATCCCAGGGTGAATTGATTGGGTGCCCTAACCGGTTTCCTTGAGTTGGGGAAAAGCTCTGCCCAGTGAGGGACATCCGAGCAGCTCTACTGACTGCAAGATCCCCAGGACGGAAGAGCTGGCTGGGCACCCCGACGGGATATTTGAGAGGGGGAGGAGCTCCACCCAGGGAGGAACACCTGAGCGGCCCTCTGCCTGCAAGGTCCCTGGGGCGGCTAGCCGTTTATGAGCCCCAGCCAGGTCGGAGTAGGGAGTAGAAGCGGAAATCTCAGCAGACAGCATAAGGGACATTCTCTCAAAGAGAAGAAGTCATTGAAGCAACCTCTGCAGCAGACCTCTGCCTGCTGAACTGCCTGGGGAATTTATAGCTCAACATTTTGAATGTGATACCCAAAAATGGGAAAACAGAGGAACAAAATGCAGTCTCAGAACTCAACCCCACCCGGAACAAGTTTTGAATGCGAGGATACAGGGGAACCAGGAAGCCACATACCTTCAAGTTATCAAACGATTACATCCGAAATCAAACAACTCCAACAGGCCATAAAAGAGCTTAAAGCAGAAATAAGCCACATACCTGCAATGATCTCTCAGACAAAAAACGAACTGAAAACAATAATGAAAGAAATGTTCCATACACATAGAGAAGAAATAGACAAAAGACTAGAAGAAAATAGGAAACAAATGGAAACGTTACAAGAGCAATTTAGGAATGAATTACCAAGAATGAAACACATCCAAAGAGAATGCCAGGATTTGAAAACATACACTGAAAGCTTGCAAAACCTCCTAAATGAAACCGAAGATAGAATTTCAGAACTTGAAGACACCATGGCAGCTTATGAGCGTGAAAGGAAGGATCGCATAATATCATCACAGACACAAGAAAAATCAATCCAACAGCTCCAAGATGAGGCAAAACGTAATAATATTCAAGTAATAGGAGTGAGTGAAACAGCACTAGACCACACAAACGATATAAAAAGAATATTTGCTGAAATAATAGCAGAAACTTTTCCAAACAAGGTAAAAGATACTGAAGTTCAGTTAATCGAGGCATATAGAACCCCAACGATCCATAACCCAAAGAAAAACACACACAGACATATAATAGTCAAGATCTCAGATATCCAGCAAAAGAACATAATATTAAAAGCTGCTACAGAAATGAAACAGAACACCTATAAAGAAAATCCATCAGAATCACAGCAGACTTCTCAGCGGAAACCATAAAAGCAAGAAGAGCTTGGAGTGAGATATTACAGATTCTGAGACAAAACAACTTCCAACCCAGACTGATGTATCCTGCAAATCTATCCCTCAAATTCAATGGAAAAATAAAATATTTCCACGATAAAGAACAACTGAAGACCTCCATGAGTGCCAAACCAGCATTTCAAACAGTACTAAAAGATATTCTAGACAGAGAAAAAAGAGACCACAATCCCAAGAACAGATATAGAAATAACTCCCTAAACAGAACAAATAATTAAACAGTCAGCAAAAGAAGGAAAACTTTAAGTAAATAACATGACTAGAATAAGCCAACATATAACCATGATAACCATTAATGTAAATGGCCTCAACTCAAAAGTCAAAAGGAAAAGATTGGAAGACTGCATTAAGGAACACAATCCAACGATATGCTGTATACTGGAAACACATTTTACTCAAAAGGAAATCCACAGATTGAAAGTTAAAAGTTGGAAAATAATTCCCCATGCAACAGATCCCCAGAAAAAAGCAGGGGTAGGTATTATGTTTGCAAACAATGTAAACTTCAACCCAAAAACAATCAAAAGAGATAAAGAAGGGCATTACATACTTGATAGGGGAAAGCTGCAAGAGGAAGAGGTAACAATCCTAAACATTTATGCACCAAACCATGGAGCACCTAACTTTACAAGCCAAATCTTAACAGATGTAAAAATCAAATAACTAATAACACTATTGTAATAGGGGACCTAAACACCCCTCTGATGCAAAGAGACAGGTCAACTGGACAGAAACTCAGCAAGGAAATAACAGACCTGAACGAAAAGTGTGAACAAATGGACTTAGTAGATATATACAGAGTGTTCCACCCCACAACATCAGAATACACATTTTTCTCAGCTGCACTTGGGTCTTTCTCTAAAATTGACCACATTCTAGCCCATAGAGCATATCTACCTAAATGCAAAAGAACTGAAGTTATCCCATGCATATTATCTGATCACAGTGCAATGAAATTGGAAATTAATGACAAAGGGAACTCCAAAAACCACATAAACACTTGGAAATAAGACAACAACCTCCTGAATAACCAATGGGTCACACAAGAAGTTAAAGAAGAAATTAAAAATTACCTACCAATAAATGAAAATGCAAGTACACCCTACAGGAATCTGTGGGATGCAATTAAAGTACTCCTCAGAAGGAAATTTATAGCAATGAACTCATATACAAAGAAAATATAAAGAGATCAAATAAATAACCTAATGATACACCTCAAACTCTTAGAAAAAGAGCAACAAGCCAAACCAAGAGCCCAAAGAAGGGAGGAGATTATAAAACTCAGGGCAGAAATTAAAGCAATAGAGATGAAGAAAACTCTACAAAAAATTAGTGAATCACAGGGTTGGTTCTTCGAAAGAGTAAATAAAATTGATAAACCCCTAGCCAACTTTATCAAAAAAAGAAGGGAAATATCTCAAATTCATGCAATAAGGAATGAAAAAGACGAAGTCACTACAGATCCAAAAGAAATACAAAAGATCATTAATAGCTACTTTGAAAATCTGTATTCCCATAGGATAGAAAATACAGAAGAAATGGGCAAATTCCTAGAAAGGTACAAATTGCTAAAATTGAATCAGGAAGATGTAAAAATCCTGAATAACCCAATATCAATTAATGAGATTGAAAACGTCATTAAAAACTTACCCACAAAGAAAAGCCCAGGCCCTGATAGATTCACAGCAGAATTCTATAAAACATTTAGAGAAGATCTAATGCCAACACTCCTCAAACTCTTCAATGAAATTGAAAAGGAAGCAACTCTCCCCAACACATTTCTGGAGGCAAGTATTATACTGATACCAAAACCAGAGAGAGACCCAACCAAGAAAGAGAGCTACAGGCCAATCTCGCTAATGAACATAGATGCAAA
>PVLD010035501.1:0-11748 GCA_004027595.1 Dinomys branickii | reverse complement strand
CACTGATTGTACTCAAGTAATTACTTATAGCTCTTCTATTTGCCTTTCTAAAGGACAAGTATTTGTCTGTGGAGGAAATTTGGCTTTTACCTTTTTGCCCGATAATTGGACAGGATTATGTGTTATAGCTACTTTATTACCTGATATAGAAATTGTACCTGGAGATGAACCTATTCCTATTCCCAGTTTTGATTATGCTGTAGGTCGTCTTAAGAGAACTAAAAGGGCAGTTCAATTTATTCCTTTATTAGTGGGATTAGGAATCTCGGGAGCTCTAATTACAGGTTCAGCAGGAATGAGAGTTGCTGTACATTCTTACAATAAACTTTCTAATCAAATAGTTGATGAGGTCCAAGCTTTGTCTAGCACCATTCAAGATATTCAAGATCAGATAGATTCCTTAGCGGAGGTAGTCCTCCAAAATAGAAGAGGATTAGATCTTTTAACTGCAGAACAGGGAGGGATTTGTTTGGCTTTACAGGAACACTGTTGCTTTTATGCAAACAAGTCTGGCATCGTTGGAGAAAAGATAAGAAAACTTCAAGAAGACCTGATAAAGAAACGAAGAGAATTATTCGAAAATCCGCTTTGGAGTGTGTGGAATGGAATTTTACCTTATCTTCTTCCTTTGATAGGACCCTTAATTGTGATATTACTAATTATTTTATGTGGACCCTGTATTTTCAATAGATTGGTGGCTCTTATTAAACAACAAGTAACTAACGTACTGGATGCTATTGAAATGAAACGGCTTCAGGTCCATTATCACAGAATTGCTATAGACCTCGAGAAAGCAAATCGTAATAATGCCCAGTAAAAATCAATGGGCTATTTCAGCTTTCTCACCTTGGTGCGCTGGACTGGATAGCCAGAGATGGGCAACTGGAAGCTCACGTGCATTGGCAACTACCGCCTAAGACAGGAACAAGGCCTTTTGCTGCCTTGTTTTCCAGTGACGTGTAAGGTATAGTTTGGTTCCACGTGAAAGCATCCTGACCTAAGATAGGCACAGTCCCCTCAAGGAGATTTGGTCTTTTATTAAATAAAATAAAAAAGGGGGACCTGTGGGAGACCGCTGAGAGACCTGTGGTCGGCATCCATTTTGTACTGCTGAGAGACCTGCAGTCCGCATCCATTTTGTAAGCTACCAGCCATCTTGAAATTTTAGTTTCAGTTTCCATATATGGTCAATTTCCTGTAGTTATGTAACATCTTATGTAACACCTTCCATATATGCTTGACTTCCTATAATGATGTAATATCGCATGATGTCTGGACCTCCCTCCGTTGCCTGGTTACCTATTGACGTCAATCCCCACTCCTGTACTGTATATAAACCCGAGACTTCCGCTCAATAATCGAGGCTTCATCAGAATCCTGTCTTGCCTCCATTTCTCGTGTCTCTTGTCTCGATTATCCCACTCCCCCTCTCTTTAGGAGCCTTCGGTGACTACCCGCGGGCCGGGACAATGTATACGCAGCGGTGCCCCGTGGGCCTGCTATACACCCTGTCGCCATGGGGCTGACTGACCCTGACTGCCTGCTCCTCCTGCAAGAAATCCTCTCCCCAGCTGTGCCTCCTGGCAGAACACTGCACCCACCTTCAGGCAGCCTGGAGGCAGGAGGCTTCTCCCCCTCTGGGCCTGAGGCTTGCCCCCATGGAAACCCCAGTGCCATGGGTCCATTCATTCACCCTTTCTCCAAGGCCTCCCATGCCTCCCTTTTGGGGACCTTCACTGAGCCCCCGGCTGGCCCCACTGTCCCTATTGAGCCCACCTCTGCCTGTGTCCAGGTAGCCACATTTCCCTACCTGCACCCCTCACAACTACGGGCCTTGTGCAGGAAGGCCCCATCCCTTGACAGATGGACCTGCTCACCTTGGTCACACTAGGCCCGGGACATAGGAGCCACCACACACCCATGCCCTTCAGCACCCCGCCTGGACGTGCTCAGCCTTTAGCTGGCACTGCCCTCACTCCTGCCCAGTCAACTTCTATTCATCCTTCAAAACCCCACATAGACATCTTCTCTGAGCACTCCCTGCCCCACAGTCAGCCAGTCTGCACTCTTGGAACCCTTCTGCCCTTGCCCCTTCAAGTTGGCATGCACCTTCCATGTCAGCTCCCCCTGCCAGAGCCATCCACATGTGTCCCTCCTGCACCACAGCCTCATCCTGCCCACTCTACCACTCCACTTGACACTTAATGACCCCTGGCACAGACTTGGGGAGCCAAAGACTCCGTCATCCTCAGGGATGTGCCATGCCGGCAGTGCTGCCTTCTGTAGGAGCTAAAGAAGAGCCCCTTCACCCCAAAGCCCCCAGCTGTGGCCACCCCGGGGACAGCAGAGAACACACAGCCAGTGGCCCTTAAGATCCCACTGGGAGAGGACACGGAGGACCTCACCACAGGCTGGAGCCCCTTGCCCACAGCCCAGTGGGTTTCTGCACTCTTCAGGAAGTCTGCGGACACTCTGACATGTCCTAAGAATAGAGGGCAGTGCCTCATCCCCGGGCACCACCGCTGTCGTGGGGGTGCCATGACCTGTTCAAGGGCAACTCGGCAATTCTGTCCCCTACCCCAAAGCCAGCTTGCCCTGAAATGAAGCACACAGTCTTCTCCCTGCTGGATGCAAAGTGGCCTCTACCTCCAGCCTCCTCCTCTTCCTCTCCTGCCCCATGGGCCAGCCACACTGGGTGGACACTTCTGTCCCCACGCACTCCCTCTGCCCCTGCCCTGG
Source organism: Dinomys branickii (assembly GCA_004027595.1). Lineage (NCBI taxonomy): Eukaryota > Metazoa > Chordata > Mammalia > Rodentia > Dinomyidae > Dinomys > Dinomys branickii. The sequence goes on along the minus strand of PVLD010035501.1, from coordinate 9,009 downwards.
GCCTGCCCACTCCCGCTCCTTCCACGCCCTGCTCCCTTCCTTCCTGCAAGTCTCCCTGTCTTAGTTACTTCCTCGTTGCTAGGACAAAACACCTTCCATCTACAAGTTAAAGGAGGAAAGGTTTATTTCAGCTCATGGTTTGTAGAGATTTCAGCCCATAGCCAGCTGGCTCCGAGGCAGGGTGGCCTGGCAGAGGGGCATGGCAGAGGAGAAACAGTCCATGGCGGGGCAGGCAGGAGGCAGCAGCAGTGAGCCTGCCTTCCTTCCTTTCCTCTTACGTTCCATCCAGGCATGTTGGTGCCACCCACACCAGGATGGGGCTTCCATTATCCACATCCAGAACTACGCTAAACCAATTAGTGACCACTCAACCTTAATCCACATTCACACACCTGGATTCAGCCACTTCCAAAAAGCCCCACCTATGAGCACCTGAGGCTTTGGGGGGCACCTAGACACAGGCTGTAATTCTCCCTCACATGTGCTCCACAGCTGCTTGTCTCAAGCAGTGTGTTTTGCCCACTTGTGTGACTTTTTGCTCTCTGCCTGCCTCGCTGCTGCCCTCAGAGGAATTGAGTGTGTCCTGTGAACACAGCAGGCACCCTTTGCAATCGCCAGGTGGGTGACAGAACCCAGGGATGACGCTGGCCGCAAATCAACATCACAGGAAGATTGCATAGATTGTGCTGCCGGGCGCTGGGGTCTGGAGCATGGCTTTCAGAAGGAAGCTCTTCTGCAGACGGCAGGAGCCCCTAAGGGGCTGCAAAGATTAAGTGAGATGGTGTATTTGAGGGCCAGGAGCAGCGTCTGGCACAGAGCAGATGCTTTTTATCTCCCATTTTCTCCAGACATAACCACGCTGACCTCATATGCTGTTTCAGTCCTTCCCAAGCCCCACCCATGGCTACCACTGCTCCAAAGACCAGAGGGACTCCCGGCCTATCTCTCACAGGAGTGATAGGAGAACAGCCTGCGGCACGAAGTCAGACTCTGCCATTCCCCTTTCCTGAATTCCAGGAGGCGGTGAGAGGTGTTTCCAGGCAACCAGCTCTTCAACTCACAGAAAATAAAGGATGAATTTAAAAAAGGATACTGGACCAGAATTGAACCCAGGGCCTTGTACCGAGCTACATCTCCCGCCCATTTTATTTTTTGTTCTAAAACAGGGTCTCCCTATATCACTCTGTTGCTCCTGCAGGGCTTGAACTTTGGACCCACCCCCCAACCTCAGCTCCCAGAGTCCTGGGATTCTAGACTTTAAATATGAATCCTGAAACTCTGTCCCGAGACAAAGCACAAATGTCTAGGCATCTGCGTGTGTGTGCTCTAGGCAGCAGAAGATTCACAGGAGGAGATGGAGACAAATCTGAGCAGAAAAACAAAAGACAGAAAATGTGACAATGAAATGCAACCCTCACCCACATGTGTGATTTTCAACTTCTCTGATAAAATTTTTTGAAAAACAAAAAAATTCTCAACAATACAACACTAGGTGAAATAAATAAAACGGTGAGAAAACAGGACTCATTTTAGTAAAGACATATGTCTGTCAAGGAAAACAAAATACATAATGGCAAAGAAAAACAAAATCTCCCAACAGTAGGTCACCCTGGCAAGGGCTTAAATAGAACCCTGGCTGGGCACAGCCATGCCCGGGAATCAAAATGGACTCACACAGCTATTTGCCCCCAAACAGGAGGCGTGGAAGTGGCCAGGACACTGCCCTGCCACAGAGACCAGTCACAGACTAGTGCAGGGTGAGCTGGGGTCCTAATAGACTGAGAACAATAAAGAGACTTCCAGGGGGTCTCCTGTCCCGCTCTGGGCCATTGCCGACAACCCGACAGGCACACAGGCTCTGGCCCATTGAAGAGCACTAAGGAAGACAGCTCAGTGCCCTGAAGGCCGCGTCACTGCCAATAGGGTCACCATACTGCCTGTCCTCTGAGCTCCAGGAGGTGAGGCCCCCCTCTCCTCCTGCCTGACTCCCCCTGCCTGCATAGGAGAGGGGAGGCTGAGGGCGTCCAGAGCCCTGTGCCCAGACAGCCTCCTGTGATGATCCCCTGAGAGACTAAATCATCAGACACCCCACAGCAGGGATCCCAGTGGGACCCAGAGGAGACAGGGAAGGTCACCACCTCTTTTACCCTGATCAGGGCTGCTGGCTAAATCCCTGCAGCCTATTTAAGGCTGAGTGCTGTGGAAGTAATGCTGGCCTCCATGATACGACCCCTCCAGAACTTGTGGATACTTCCCCTAACCTACGAGAAGGAGCCTGTTGTCACCTTGCTGAAGCCTTTACCTGCCCTGGCAGTGGGAGTCACTGTGGCCCACAAGCTCACTTGTCTCTGTCTCTCCGATCCTGATCCCAGGTGGCCCCTGTGGGCCTCACCCAGTGGTGCTGCTGGGAAGCACTGGGGTGCAGGAGGAAGGTGCGGTTATATCTCAGGGTGGGTGCTCAGTCAGTCACTCAGGTCCTTCCCCATTTGTCAGGGCAAACTCCTGGGAGGAAGTTACATTTGCAGCATTTGGCGGCTCCTGAGCACCAGGCCACATTCCTTGCTATTCTTCCCATTTTGCAAATAAGAGAGCTGTGCTCCAAGACATGAAGTTGTGTTCTCAAAATCACGGGGGAGCTGGGTTTGCTCCTGGGCCTCCTAATTCCCACTTCTATGATTGGCTCATTTGGGAAACAAACAGTTTTCAGGGCTGACACAAGCCTAGCATGGCTCTGAGAGGAGCACCCAGAGCAAACCAAGTGAGCAGTGTCCTGGGAAGCTTCCATCCTGAGGGAGGACAGGCAATGGACAGATGCCCCATGAGATGGGCCACAGAAGCCCTCGCTAGCAACACAGAGCCAAGCAGCAGGTGGCAGAAGACAGAAAGGCAGCCTCAGACACAGTCCCTGTGCAGATGGCCTCCAACACCCCTAAGCAATGGCCAACCTTTCCTTGCCCTGATCTTACCTAGAATTGCAGCATGGACAGCTGACCAGAGGACCCATCAGTCTGAAATGAAAAGGAAAAGGCCCTGCCAGGGTCCTCTCACCCCACTCCTTCCCCATGGGCACTGCTGCTGGTCTGTGGGACCCAGAGGAAGTTTAGTCCTTTCAGGGAAACACCAAAACTCCTCTCCAGTGGTTTGGGTTGTTCTGCCCAGTCCCCAGTGTCCCCAGCAGCTAGCATTCTCTCTCTTTTTCTTTCCCCACCTGCCAAACCTGAATGCTGCCTTTTCAGAGCCTGGCCAGGCTGACCTAGTGGCAGGCAGTGCCCGGGCCTTCAAGGGTGGGACACACCAGATTCCCCATGTGACACCAGGGTGCTGGCGCTCACCTCCCCTGGAGGCACACAGTGATGGGAGATGCTAAGTCCTTGGCCCTGCCTGCAGGGGAGGAACCTCCTCAAGGGTGATTTCCTGGGAACCCACGATGGTGAGAAATGGCCCCTTGTCTAAAAGGCTCAGCTGTCCACTGTGTGAGCACCCAGGCCTCGCTGCATTAGCAGGGTCCTGAGAAAAAGGGGCTAGGGACACATACTTCCCAGAGTCTTTATTCACATGCCTAGGCTCTTTCTTGCTGGATACAAGGTCCAGCCAAGGCCAACAACGAGGTAGGTGAGTTTGATTTCTGCACTCAGACAGTTGTCTCCCTGGGGACTTAAGTCTTGATTCTAGAAAGGTCAGGGTGGCTTTCTAAGCTGGAGCTGTGGAGTAGAATATGGAGTGGGGTGCAACTTTAGGGACAGAGGCTGAGCCCGAAGCCCTGAGACACACCCTTTCCTGCCGCCCGCACACTGTCACCAGGAAGCAGCCCAGACCCACACTTCGGACACAGCCTGGCCCGCCGCACCCACTCGGGGCTGGGTCCGTGCCCACCTAGAGGCCCTGCCGTGTCCTTGTCCTCTGTCCCCCCTCTCATTTGTGTGATCGTTGCCAGCTCTTCCCCTCAACCTCATTAAACTCTTGCTCCAGGATGGCTGATGAATTGGATTAAAAAGTGGAAATTACTACAGGGAAATCAATGTCAGAGAGGCCTGGCCCGTTTGGAACCAATTTCCCCAGAATTCACAGGCGGTGAGGGCACTGTTGACAGGACCCCAGGGCTAGGAAGGAGACAGAACACCGGAAGTGACATCGTGTCTTGCTACCAGCAGAATGGATGCTGCTGCCCCATGACTGGACGTTCTCATTCCCGGCCTGGTGGAGCAGGGTGTGGTCTCTGTGACTCTATGAGGCTCACAGTCCCCACTGTGTTCCCCTAGATCTTTGTTCCAAATACCCTAACTCCCCAGCCCTGAGGGCCTCTGTGTGGCTGCTCCGGGGCACCTCTCATGTCTGGCTCCGTGGTCCTCAAGGGGTGCCAGTCCACTGCTCACCATCTGCCTTACACTTCCTGGCTTAGTGTCTGCCTGTGGCAGTCCCCCAAGTTCTACATCTTGGCTCCTGGCACAATGATAGAGCCTTGGCTACCTTTGCACACCTGCTGCACCTGGCTCCACACATGATGGGGAATCAGGCAGCCGGTCTCGTCTTTGTCCTTGCACCCCACTGGAGGTCTCCACCAAGGTCTCCACCCTCCTCCCATCAGTTATTGCCCCCGATGGCGACCTTGCCTCCCCAAGGACCCAGGGGTTCCTTAGCTCCAAGTCTGACGCTTTCTGGGCTTTGAATTTTAAGAACACACATAGCATCGGTGAAGCCAAATTACTGAAAGCCCAGAAGACATCTTTGGAGGATGGCAGCTTCGGCACCCCATGCCCCTCCTCACCCAAACACAGACCCAAGAAGCAAAGTTCCCAACACTGACCAAAACGCTGATGAAAACAGCCCTTCTTGAGGCCAAGCCCATCTGAAAGAAATTCAGGGGAAGGTAGGGCAGACAGAAGACTGTTCCAGGATGGTGTTTCCAGCACAAACTTCTGCAGCGGTGGGGGGGGCCCCACCTCAGAAACCAGGAACAGCCCAGCCTCCCTCCCCAAACACTTCCACCCCACAGGCTTTCCAGCAAAGGATTCAAGTTCTGGGCCTCTCACCTGGCTCCTCCCCCAGACAGATAGGCAGCGGGCTGCAGGGCACAGTGTGGATTCCTGGAAAGGGAGCTATACGGAGGGAGGGTTGCCGGACACCAGGACCTTTCTTGTCACCCCTGAGATCGTGTCTGTGCTGACTTGCTGAGAAGGCCTGGACCTGCCCTCCACAGGATGCGGAGTCACGGACTCACTCCATGCCGCACGCACAGAGCCCTGCACATCATCCCCACAAAGTGCAGAACGTTCTCTCTTGGATGCCTCCATCTATTGCAAGCTCATCCCCACGGGTCCCCACTAGCTGCAGGTCACCGGGACCCCCACACCAGGAACCCCACACCAGCCCAGCCTCCCATGCTTCACCTCAGACCCCTCCTCTAGAGGTACACAGGGACATCTAAGCCATGTCTACACGGCCCCCTCAGACATGAACCGCAAGCACCACTCCCCAGCCCCATCACACTGCCCACCAACCTGGTCACCTGGCCTGTCTCTGCCCCTGCAGTCTGCCCCGGACCCTGTGTAATGCTCCTTCATGCCCTAACTGCAGCCAGCAGCTTCCTCAGTCTCAACAAGACTGGCAGTGTCCACCTCAGATCCTGCCACAGTCCTCTATATTTATAGCCACCTGGCTCCCCTGGGGTCAATTTCAGATGTCCTGTTGCTATGCCAACACTTTACCACCTGCTGTGCTTCACCCCTGAGGGCCAGACTTTGAAATTCCCCTGGTATTTCTTTGCAAAGGTATCTAAGTCTCTACTAACTCCCAGCCCCCCCACACACACAAAAGACACAGCACACAGCAGGAAAGGTGCAAGTTGCATTGGGAGGACAGGGTAAAGGCCTCCCGTCCCCAACACAGGCATAGGACAAAGGGTTATTGATGTGAGCTAGTTTCTATACAAGTTTCGGGAAGATCGTGCAAGGGGCCAAGTGACAGGTTTGCACAGACAAGTCAGACACAGAGAGGGCTTTTGGTCAAAGTCAGCTGAGCCAAGTAGGCGCCCATAAAGGAAAATGTGCTTCCTTATGCAAGCCCATTAGCAACAGAACAGGGAAACGCCCCCGCAGGGCTCCTCGGGTTGGCATTTCCCCTACGGTGTTGGAGGGCTGGTGCCACTCAGTCTGGGGAGTGGATGGCTCCATGATGACCTTCCTTTGGGACATCAGGTGAACTGCACAATCAGCCCATGGGGCCCCTTTTCCATGGATCCAGAATGTTTCCAGAAAAATAAATGTTGGGCCTAGTTTTGCTGTCATTTGAATATTTCTATTGCAGGTAACTGAGGTGGCCTCTGATGACACCGACCTTCCCAGCAACCTTGACAAGACGCACATGTGGCGTCTGTCTTCCTCTGTTCCCGCTGGTGTCAGAAAATGCAGAGACTGGGGAATTAATAAATACCAAATGAGTGAAAACGGAGTGGGGTTGTAACGGAAGAGAAGGGGTGTGAGACAGGGGCGGGCTCCCCGTGGGCTCACGTGTGGGGACAGAAGCCCAGTGGTGAGAACAGGGGAGCTGCGTGCGGGTGGGAGGGGACAGCTTGGGCTGTACCAGTGGGTGGCCAGAGGCTCCACCTTTTAGCAGGCTCCACCCTCCGCCTGCAGTCCTCAGAGCTCAGGCTCATCTCTTCCTGGGGCAAATGAGGATGCGCACACTGCCTCGCCTGTGCCCTCTACCCTGGCCTGGCACTGCGCCCAGGGCATCCCACCGCCTCCCTAGAGAGGCTCAGGCCGCTCTCTCCTCGCCCTCTTCCTCCCACATTTCCATCCTCTGCCTCTGCCTCATGGTCTGTTCTCTGGCCTCTTCCTGAAGTCTTGGGATTCCCCTCAAGGACCTGTGTCTCAGACCTCCCACCAAGCCCCTCAATCTCCATCTGCTCCCCACCCCCAGTGTGCCTGAGATAAAGAAGTGCTGTCACCTGTCTGAATGAATCCACAGGAAGTCTCCAGCCTGATCCCCTGTGTCCTCCTCCAACCTCCCCGATGGGCCTCTGGAAGGGGCCACTGTCCCCTCCTCTGTCCTGCATACTGAGCCTTGGTGGACCTGGGGCCCCCACACCCTCCTGACTAGCCACTGGCACAACCTCCCCTGGCCTACCAGCCTCGGGACACTCAGCTCCCTAAGGCACCTGCCACCATCCCCATGCAGCCGTGTGGCTTTCATTTCAATGCCTTTGCTGTCACCCTCTTACTTGCAAGAAATAATACTCCCCCCATCTGTACCAGCTGATTTTCCAGCAGGGCATGGGTGAAGCTCTGCTCCACCACTGTGCCCAACATCCCATTCGGCCCTTGCTTCTGTGTGGGCTCATCTTCCTTCCAAAGCCCACCAAACGTCACCCCTTCCTGCCCTGTACACCTGCAACTTGCTGGTCACTTACTCCATACAGACCTCACTTCCTGCACTGCGCCCAAGAGAGGCTGTTTACACACCTGGCACCTACTGACCTGCCAGCCCAAGCATTACTTGGAAGCCGCCAGCAACTGGACCCCTTTTATCTTTGAATTCACAGTGCGTGGCACAAAACAGACCCCCTTTGGGCTGCATAAATGAATGAGCGATGGACCGAGCCAGCCAACAACCTGGGTCCCTGAGAGGAAGAGTCAACAGAGAGCCTGACAGAGCTTTCGTTCTGCACTAACACGCGAACTCTGAAAAGCAAGCAACTTCCTCTGGATTTTAAGATATTGAGATCAAAGCTTCTCATGGGAAACCAACCCATGCGTGTGACCGGCAGGCAGAGCATCAGAGGAGCTCTGGATTTCCTACCATCCCTTGGTCTGTCTCGTCTTAAGGGCAGAACCTCCTGCAGAGACAGCACCATCTTTCGCCCTGCCTGCCAAAGCATCAGCTTGTGGATGCTGTGCATTCCACTGCACAGTCTCGCTGCAGTGAGTGTGATTAAAAGTGAAGGCTTCAGCAGCACCCCCCCCACACGCAGCCAGGAAAGCCGTCCGCTGTCTGCTGGGTGAAGCAAGCTGGGCAGATGGCTCGGAAAATAGCTCAGCATGTGAGTTTCCACACCTGCCCTTTACTCAGCTGCAGGAGTTGGGTTACAGCTGGAAAGCAGGGTCAGCTTGGCTCTGCTTCCAGAGCTAGAAAGACTAGGAAGGGGAAAGCTCCTGAATATTAAACACTTTGTCCACTGGAGTGCAACCTGCGCCCTCAGCTTATGGAAATGGTGCTTTGTATTCCACAGAGGCTCCCCCTAAAAGCAGAACCAAGCCCAGCACCTCAGACCTGGCACAGGTCCTCACTCTCCACACTCGGCAGTGCTCCACTGCCCCATTGGTCCCAGTTCTCCCTTGCGCAGCCATGCCAGCCTGTGCCCCAGTTTCCCTCGGTGGTTTACAGGACCCACCTGGGAGGATGCTCACCATGAAAAACTGCCACTGTCACAGCAAATAGCATCATTCTCAAGTGATCGCTCATCTACTGATTCTACAGCAAGTACTGCCTGAGCCTTTCTGTGTACCACAGTCCTGGGTACTGAGCACGGCCCAAGCCTTGACCTTCTCCACCCTGGCCACCCTCCTCCCCAGCTCTCCACCACAGAGGGCTGGGCAGCTTGTGGACAGGGCCCCTCAAATCCTGTGGCTTCTTTTCCTCTTCGTCCTTCATAGCTCCTTCCCTTCTTTTCCCCAGCAGAGCAGAGACTCCTGTCACCTGTTCATAGTCTTACTCTCTCCTGCTTTGAGTTAAGTGGAATAACGCCCGGTCCCCCACTAAGAGAAACATGTCCACATCCCCATCACTAGAACTTGTGAATATTTCCTTTCCTGGCACAGAATCTTTGCAGATGTGATCCAGGGAAGTGTTTTGAGACAGAGAGATGATCCTGGATTGTGTAGGTCTACACTTAGTGTGACTGCCATGCCCTCATAAGAAAGAGGCAGAGAGACAGATGACCATTCCTGGTGGACACTCCCGCAGGGCTTTGTCCCATGTTCTTGGTGTCTTGAGCAAAGTGTTGGACAGGAC
>PVLD010035500.1:0-11748 GCA_004027595.1 Dinomys branickii | reverse complement strand
CGAGGGTTGGGGGGTCCAGACAGGGTAGAAGCAGAGTGAGTGTGCAGAGGCCTGGTGTGGTGGCACACGCTTGTAAACTCAGCACTCTGGAGGCTGAGGCAGGAGGGCTCCTGCAAGTTCGAGACCAGCCTGGGCTACAAAGTGAGCTCAAGGTCAGCCTGAACTGTAGAGCGAGACCCTGTCTCAAAAAGACAAAAAAAAAGACATCTGGGTCCTATTGGCACCTTTTTTGCAAGTCTAAAGTTATCCAACATTACAGCGTCCATCTTGCTCTGGGCTCGCTTGCCCTGGGGGAGCCCGGCCATGCCATGAGGATGCTGTGGAGAGGACCACACAGTGCAGAAAGGAAGCCTCTTGTCCACAGCCAGCACTGTCTTCCTGGTGTGTGAAAGGACCACCTCGGAAAGGGATCCTCAGCCCCTTTCAAGCAGCCTGACGATTGTGGAGCCCTGGCCCAGAACCATCTAGATAAGCTGTTCTTGAACAACGGCCCATAAAACGTGCACGAGATAATTAATAAATGTTTACCACGTGGAGTCGCAAGCTTTTCGCTACGCTCTTGCACAAAGTGGCCACCAGATGGCGGCTGGGTTCCAAGGATAGACACAGAGGCTGCCAACCTAAATGGCTAATTATCCCTGAGTTTCCGTACAAATTTTTCCCCATCCAAATAAAAATATCATGATTTTTTCCCCCAGAACTAGACAACTTGATTATAAGGTTCATTTGGAAAGACAATAGGCAAATATAAGGGGAAATAACGGAAAAAGCAGATGGCACTGCTGTTAATAAAGGGAGTAGTTTCTACCGCATTAAATTAAAAATAATATAAACAAGACTGGGGGTGGAGCCCCGAGGTAGAGCACTTTCGTAGCACCCTCGAGTCCCTGGGTTCAATCCTCAGAACCTCCAGAAAGCCCAGTCCGTGTAAACAGTGGGTTTGCTATTGGTGCATAAATACGTGGACAAAGCAAAGAAAGGATTAGAAAATCCAGAAACAGAAACCATTGCTTACTTTAAAATTAAAAACATATGGGCTGGAGATATAGCTCAGCAGCATAAGCACCTGCCTGGAAGGCCTGAGGTTATGAGTTTGATTCCTGGTACAAAATAATATAAAATAAAATTAGAAACATATAATAATGAATAATAGATTTTTTTTTTTTAGTTTAGGAAAGGACTTCAGGGGGGATTTTTATTTAGTAGTATTGGAGCAACTACATAACCATGTGAGAAAAGAAAAGCTTGAATCCATTTCCCACAAGGTCCATCAGATTAAATCCTCAGCGTGCCAAATATCTAAAAGAAAACGAAACCTCAGAAATGAGACACTGTTTGGGCTGGGGATATAGCTCAGTGGAATAAGTGCCTGCCTAGCAAGTGCAGGGTCCTGAGTTCGATCCCCAGTACCGCAAAAAAAAAAAAAAAAAAAAAGAAATGAGACACTGTTGAACTTCTTTATGGACTACACAGTGATACATTTTCCAAATTATTAACCAAGAGCCAGAAGCAACAAAAGAAGCTTATGTTAAGTGACCAGACAAAAGATGAAAGGCCAGCTCAAGGCCAGCCTGAACTGCAGAGCGAGATCCTTTTGCATGTTAATAAAACAAAAATAAAAATAAAATAATAAAATAAAAAGAACCTGGGCATAGTAGTACATGCCTGAAATACAAGCATTTGGGAGGCTGAGGCAGGAGGATCCTTGTGAGTTCAAGACCAGCTTCAGATACAAAGTGAGCTCAAGGCCAGCCTGAACTGCAGAGTGAGACCCTGTCTCAAAAAGATAAAAAAAGTAAAAAATAAAAACAAACCACCCTACACAAGCTGAAAACTATAATGTCAAAATGAGAAAAATATTTATAATTTGCCAGGTATAGTGGTACACCCCTCTAAACCCAGCAGTAGGGAGGCTGAGGCAGGAGGATTGCTGTGAGTTCAAAGCCAGCCTGTGCTACAAAGAGAGTTCAAAGCCAGTCTGAACTGCACAGAGAGAAGTTATCTCAAAAAGACTATATATATATATATATATAACTTACGTCACAGATGAGAGGCAATATTCCTAAAATATACACTGTAAGGAGGTAAAACTTCCATAGAGACAAAGAAATGATACACATCTGAGATGGTGGCTATGCCAATGCCCTGTTCTGACCCTTACACACTGCACACAGCTAAAGAAACCCCACACTGGGGCTGGGCAGGTAGCTCATTTGTAGAGCACTTGCCTGGCATGCAAGGGGCACTGGGATGCATCCCCAGCGCTGGATGGAAAAAGAAAAAAATAAGAGGAAAAATAACAAAACCCCAGAAGCACTCACTATGGAAGTCAGGCTGCCGGTTGATCGTGTAGGAGGGAAACAGGTCGAGGCTGGGCAAAGTGGCGTGGAGGAGCGGCTGAGTGGCTGGCAAATTCTATTCTTGGCTTGGCTGTGGTCACAAGCAGTTCACCTTAAAATACCACACTTTGGTTTTTGGCTGTATTTTAGGAATTCCTATTTTAAGATCTTCCTGGTTTTTTTTTAAACAAAGAAATACAGTGCTTAGCTTTTCAAAAGGTTTTTATTCCATTAATCAGTCCTTAATAAAAGAGAAGCAAAGCTTTTCTTAGAGAAAAGTACCCATAAATAAGGAGATACGTACCTGAGGAAAAAAAGTCACCACCTCCCAGAGTCCCAAAGTAAACAAAATCAGCTGGGCATGGTGGTGCACACCTATAATCCCAGCACCCAGGAGGCTGAGGCAGAAGGATCATTGCAAGATCAGGACCAGCCTACGCTACAAAGTGAGCTCAAGACCATCCTGAACTGTATAGACAGACCCTGTCTCAAAAAGACGAAAAAAAACAAAAATTTAAAAAACAAAGTAAACAAAATTATACAGATCTGGAAAGCTGGGTATGTGGAGTTTTTTTTTTTCCCCCCCGTTAGGTGATGGGGCTGGTTGATGGAGTCAGGCACTCTTTGATAAGAAATTAACCAGACTTCTTATCTCAGTAAGCATTATTATGGACCTCTGCAATGTTAAAAATAAATTTCTACGTTTTTGTTTTCTGGCTTATGCTTGCTCGGAAGTCACTTGAACTTCAGCATTCCTTGAAAAACGTACATAGATCCTCTGCCAGAAATGTTTCTTGTTTCTAACTTGTTAATAAACAGACTTAGGTCAAGAAAAATCATTCTGTACGTGGCACACAAATGCTGGGATTTTCTAAATGTACTCTTGATATAGCTGGGATGTTTGTGTCCCTCACAGGCCCATATATGAAAGACTGGACTTCCAACTTGGTGCCACTGGGAGGTGGTGGGGATTTAAGAGGAAGAACCTAATGGTAGATGCTAAGTGACTGGGGTGGCCTCCCTGGGGATTGTGGGACCCTAACTGGTCTGTTCCCTTCTCTGTTTTGGCTTCCTGGCTTCCTCCCTGCCATGATGTCCTGCTGTACCACAGACTTAAAGCAACAGGGCCATCTGACCAGGAACTAAACCTCCAAAACCATAAACCAAAGAAACCTTTCCTCCTGGTGAGTTGATTATCTCAGCTATTTGTTACACTTCACTATCCACTTACAAGATAATAGTGAGATCAAATGTGGCTACTTTAGTTTGCATGGTAGATAATGTTAGCAGCAAGGAGCATAATGATTTTAGGTCCAGATGGTATAGATTCAAATCTTAACTCCCTCAAGTTCTACTGTAGTTGTGTGACCCCTGGATCAAATAACTTACCCGCTCTGTGATTCTATGACCACACTCATAACACTCAGACACGACAGATCCCTAACACTTGCATTCCCTACTCTCTACTCCCATACTGGGGATTGAGCCTTCACATTGAACCACATCCCCAGCCCTTTTTTATTTTGAGACAGGGTCTTGCTAATTCACTAAACTGCCCAGTCTGGATTTGAACTTGCAGTCCTCCTGCCTCAGCCTCCCAGAGAACTGGGATTACAGGCTTGCACCACCACAACCAGCACATTTGCATTTTTAACAAATTTTTAGGCATTTACATTACTGCTGGTGTGTTCTGGGGACAATACTTTGAGAACCACTATTCTTACAGAAGTAGGAAGCATAAGAAGAACAATCACTTCCAGAGATGAAGGTCAAAGGCTGTGAAGAAGGGGTACTGGCTGACACCCATGTTTCAGATGCGGCTGGTCTTGCAAGTTAGAAAATTACAAAGCACACTCAGCTACTGCTGCTGCCTTTGTGAAGAACTGTTGCCGGGGTAACACACACGCCCAGCGGGCAGACCAGCAGGAGCAAAGCTTCCTGCTGCCTTGACCAGCCATTCTGGAAAGGCTCCAAGACAGGGCACTCCTGGTGCTAACAGTGGGAAAATCCTGGGCAAATGGGTGCCCCCCCCCAGTTCTGCAGTCTCCTAGCAAACCTGCTGCCACAGTCTAAGGTAGAACCGTGTGACACTGGGCTAAGGGAAATGTGGCTTCCCTGCCCTGGAACACAGCACACAGGACAGGGGGCTGAAGCTAGAGCTGGGAGACAATAGCATCAGAGCTCATCTGACTCCTTCTCAGATTCCTGCTCTCCCCAGTACAGCTGCTGGGCTGCCAGAGAGACAAACTGCAGATACAGGAAAGCAGATGATTTCGATTCTTGCCCAGAATCTTTCAGTAGTCCCCTGCCAGCCAAGTGAGGTGACATTTCAACTTGTTTCTGTTTGTTTGTTTGTTTGTTTGTTTTTTGCAATACTAGACAATAACCCTGGGGCCTTCACACTGAGCTACACTCACAGCCTTCTGTTTCTGTTTTTTGTTTTCAGTTTTTAAAATTTTCAAGAGTGCATGTTTGCAGTAGGGAATGGTTACACTTATCATCGGGTGTCAATACACGTACAGAACACATCTCAATTCTTTTCCATTTCGCCTCCTTTCCCTCCATCTTACTAAGTTGCCCAGGTGAGATATGAACTGGGAACTCTCCTGCCTCAGCCTCACTCAGTGATGGGATTAACAGTGTTTAGCACAGTGCTTAGGTGAAATTTCAACATTTAAAAAAAAATTTTATTAGTCCATGTTTTAAATACATAATGAGCCAGGGATATAGCTCAGCGGCACAGCTCCTGCCTGACAAGCACGAGGTCCTGAGTTCGATTCTTGGTACCAAAAAAAAAGAGTGCTGAATACATAATGAACACATTCATTGTGGAGATGTGGTACATATGCACATCATAGTCAGGGTTTTTCATTCCTCTTCCCCTCCCAATAGTTCAGCTCTTCCCTGCAACACAAAAGCCTCTTTGAATCTACTGTCGCTTTCAGTCCAGACCCCCCTGCCGAGCTTCATGTTCCAGAAATGTACAAATCTTTGGATTTCCTAATGCAAATCATATCCTCAAGATCTGTGCTTTGAATATACCAGCCCCTCATCTGGATTAAATGCACATAAACCCTTTTCTCGGAGAAAATACACAATCCGAGTATGTGCTTCCCTTTTAAGAATAGGAATTAAATTCCAATTGGTTAAATGTTAGCTGGGTTTGAAGGCCAGAGAAAATCTCAAAGCAAGTGTATTTTTGAATTACACAGTATTTACTGTTCTAGTGTTTCTGACACCTGAAGAGGAAAAAAAGGAAGAAAGAATATTCCCAGTGCTAGTGAAACATGTGAAGGTTCTTTCCTGTAAAGATATTTATAGTTGAATTCTTACAGCTTTAAACAGCCTTAACTGAATTCTATAAATGAAAAGCATATGTTGGTTGGAAAACTAAAAATGATTTTCAAAATCAGATCAGATAATAAAAAAATAGACTATACTAAGCTTTTTCTTAACTTTCAAGGCCATTAAAGTTGGGCATGGGAGCACATCCCCATAACCCAGCACTCTTGGAGACTGAGAGAGGAGGGTCACACGATTGAACCCAGTGTCTCAAAATAAAAAATTAAAAAAGGCTGGGGATGCATGTCAGTGTGAAGCCTCTGAGCTCAGTCCCCAGTCCCAATAAATAAATAAATAAATAAATAAATAAATAGGCCATCAAGCTTGTGTAATTGGGCCAGGGATATAGCTCAGCAGCACAAGGACCTGCCTGCCAATAGCAAGGTCCTCAGTTTGATTCCCAGTGCCAAATAAAAAAGCTTATGTAATTATGTAGTTAAGAAAGTGATATGGACCTCTCTCAGTCTCTCTCTGTCTCTGTCTCTGTCTTTTTCTCGGCAGCTGGGCATGGTAGCTTACGCCTGTAATGCCAGCATTTGGGGAGCTGAAGTAGGAAGATTTCCACAAGTTGGAGATCAGTCTGGGCTACATAGCAAGACTATGCCTCAAAATAAAATAAAATACAAGCACATGTGAGGCAAGACTGCCTCTGCTTTAGCACCTGAGCCGCAATCCTGTTCCCCCTTTCCTTCCCCAGTGCCTGCAGTTGTAAGCTGTGCAGTCCTGCAGGGCCATCTCCCAGCCTCCTGTGGCTTTGATACGGTATGACTTGTGCAAGGTTTGTTCCCCAAGCTTAGTTCTCAGTGTGGTGATATTGGGAAGTGGTGGTACCTTAAAGTGGAGGGGGGAGGCGCATATCAGGAGTCCTCAGATCTTTGGGGGCCTCAGCCTCAGAAGAGATGTAGCTCTCAGGGGACCCCAGTTACTTTTCAACAGAGGGTTGTGTTTTTGTTTTTGAGGAATTAAAGACTGAACCCAGGGCCTTTGCACTAAACTATAACCCCAGCCTGTTTTTTTGTTGTTGGAGTGTGTGTGTGTGTGTGTGTGTGTGTGTGTGTGTGTGTGTGTGTGTTTTGAGACAGGTTCTAAATTGCTAAATTGCTAAGTTGCCCAGGCTGGATCTGAACTTGTGATTCTCCTGTCTCAGCTTCTCAAAGTGTTGAGATGACAGGTGTGCACCACCATGCCCAGCCAAGCAGTTGTTATAAAGGAGAAAGCCTCTCTCTGAATCCCACACTGGCTCCTGTCTCACACATTCCACCACTGCAGTGTCACCAACCAGGAGCTTCTCACTAGAGCTGAGCCAGGGCTGGTGTCAGGCCCTTGAAGCTCCAGAACTCTGAGCTAAATAAACCTCTCCTTTCTAAATTATGTGGCCTTTCCCGGCATAGTGGCACACACCTGTAATCCCAGCACTTGGGAGACTAAGGTAGGAGGATCTTTGTGAGTTCAAGAGCAGCCTGAGCTACAAAGTGAGCTCAAGGTCGGCCTGAACTGCATAGTGAGACCCTGTCTCAAAAAGACAAAATAAATTACTGAGCCTCGGGAATTTTATTATAGCAATAGAAAACAGACTGAGACATTTGTGATGAACAGATCATGAGTGAAGTATGGGCAGGTTCCTTCTGAGAGCCGTGAGGAAGGGATCTGCTCCAGGCCTCTCTCTCGCTTCTAGACGACCCTCTTCTGCCTATATCTCTTCACATTGCCAATGTCCAAATCCCTCTTCTAAGGACACCAGTCATTAGTGGGGTAGGGGGTTTGGTGACACACACCTGTAATCCCAGCACACTGGGAGGCTGAAGCAGGAGAATCATAAGTTTGAGCCCAGCCTGGGCAACTTAGTGACTTAGCAAGACTTTCACTCAATATAAACAAAATTTTTTAAGAAGGTGCTTGTAATGTAGCTCAGTGTAAAAGCCCTGGATTCAGTGCACAGTACTACCAAACAAACAAAAAAGGTGCTGTCATTGGGTTAAGGCCTACACTAATCTGATACCTGTGTAAATACCCTATCTTGGGGCCAGGGATATAGCTCAGCAGCACAGCACCTGCCTGGCAAGTGCAAGGCCCTGAGTTCAATTCTGGTACCAAAAAAAAAGACTGTCTCTAAATACTGATCTCAGTTCTGAGGTAGTGGGGGTGGGGATTCAACATACAAATTGGGCAGAGTGTGGGGGACACACAGTTTCACCCCAGCGGCCAGCTTGTTCATGCACAGTTGCTAGAGACGTCAGGCACCTCCCACTGTGGAAGGCCCCTTGGTCTCCATCCTATAGCCTCTTCGCTCTGGGCTCAGCTTCACGCTGCCGCCCTCGGCCAGTGACCGGTCCCTGCCGCCCATACCCTGGAGGAGGGGAGGGAGCCGTGGCCGGCTGGGATGTGTGTGAGCTGTTTTCACGGTTTGGTGGCTGAGGCGGGTCAGGGGTCCAGCTCTGCCATCCATGGGGACCCCTTCGGAGGGGCAGAAGCTCTTGCGGACAGTAACACGATGTGCCACACCTCGGCACCCCAGTGCTGTTTCCACGTATTCCTACGACCCCTGCTCCACATTTATTTCGAGTCCGATGCCGTGGATGGTAGGGCTGCCCCGGGCAGACCCCGCATAGAAACGCAGACCCTCTTATTCTTTCCAGTCTGTGTCTTATTAATCCCGGCCCCTACCTCACGCCCATATCTGATCCCTTAGAACGTCCTAGAGACCCGAAATCTGTCGCTTCTCTGAGACCCCACAGAAGCCCCCATCTCTGGCCCGCAGAGGCTGCAGGAGCCACCCCATCCAGCCGGCACATGGGGAGGGACTCCGGCTCCGCCTGACAGCCCCCGCCCCCCCAGGGGTTAAGGCCCCAGCCTTTCCTGGGAAGCTCCGCCCAGCAAGGCCTCCGTTTGCTGGGTCAGTCCGGCCACCGCGGCTGCCCCTCCCGTGCGGGACTGCAGGCACGGGCCTTGCTTAGCCTCTTGGTCTCTTCTGGACTCCACTTCTCTCCTTTTCACCGCAGCGCTCTCGCGTCTCACCTCACTGAGGCCTTGGGGCGGAGTCGGTTTGCGGCTCGCGGCCACCCACAGCGCCCTCTGCTGCCGCCTTTGAAACAGCACAGGTGGTCCACCGACTCCAAGCCGCAGGGGTTTGGGCGGGAACCTGCGGGACTCTGCACAGTACCTATTTGTTCAATGGGAAAGTGAATTCGCCATGCGCGGGCTGAGAAAAGATCTATT
The DNA here is from genome assembly GCA_004027595.1 of Dinomys branickii. Classification (NCBI taxonomy): domain Eukaryota; kingdom Metazoa; phylum Chordata; class Mammalia; order Rodentia; family Dinomyidae; genus Dinomys; species Dinomys branickii. The sequence goes on along the minus strand of PVLD010035500.1, from coordinate 2,851 downwards.
CTTTATTAACGGAGGCAATGGTTCATAATTAGTAGGTGATATCTATTAGTAATAATAGATGTAATAATTATTAACAATTACTAAGCTAGATTTGCTACTTCCCTGCCTCAGCCTCCCCGAGTGCTGGGGTTACAGGCGTGCACCGCCACACCCAGCTTGGAACGTCTTTTATAAGAGCATTAGCCCCATTCACCAGGGCAGGGCCCTCATGACGTAATCCTCCCAGGAAAAGCCCCATCTCCCACACCAACACCAGGCCGAGCAGGCTTCAACACAAGACTTCAGAGGCGGGGACACAAACATTCAGACCACAGCATGGCTTCGTAAAGAAGTGCAGAAGAGATCTGGAAGCCCAGACACTTACGCCGCCCTCGGTCACGGTTAGTCCTAGCCCACCTGACATCATTCCGTTCCTGCAATCCCCTCTGTGCTCCCAGGCCTCATAAAACGTTGGCCCCAGCGCTGGGGGTGCCGTTCGGTGGCAGAGCACCTGCCCAGCATGTGCGAGGCCCTGGTTCCCATCCCGGCTCTGAGGGCGATAGAAAACCTTGCTCCTCAATCCTACTGGGAGAAAGCAGTTTCTGCATTCAAGTGTCTCCCTCCCTCCTTCCCTCCCTAACTCCTGCTGTTCACACCTCTCTCCACCCTCCTCCTCAGCACAGTCCCAAGTCCGCAGTGCGATCCCACCCGAGGCTCCCACACATGGCTATGGCAAGCAGAAGCACCGAAACGACACCCAGGATTTGGAGGCAGATTTATTTACATCAACAGGTGCTGATCAGATTCACTCTCAAAATACCTGGCCCTGATATCTGCTGGTTCAGGGTTTACATGGGATAAGCAAGCAGGAGGTGCAGAGGCAGAATGGCTTGTCAGTTCTTGGGATAGGTGTGTACAATGTGCATCACAGTGACTAGCCGTTTGTTTCTAAGAGGCAGAAGCAACACGGACCGGAACAGGAACTGTTACTGGGGCAACTAAGAAACTGACGTCACGGAGGCGGGGGGGGGGCGTTTTCTGCTGCAACATTTCTACCTAGGCCTCTGCAAAAGTCTGGAGTCTCAGCAGATGGGCACTGCCTGGCCTCAGATTCCTTCCTGAGCGGAAGAACTTGCAACCCTCAGAAATGACACCCTGAAGAGAGGCGTGTAGGGCAGTGACGGGGAACCACATCCCAGGCCTGGCTCTCTGAGTCATCTATCAAACCAGCCTCACTTCAGGGGCATGTGGACAGTGAGAAACTCCCCCCCATCACATCACAGTTGCTAAATCGTTGTCTGAAATTGTAGCGCCGCAGGCTGTGTTTGTCTGCTCAGGCTGCTGTAATAAAGGATCACAGTGTGGGCAACTTCACTGGCAGCAATGGATTCTCTCACAACTCTGAAGGCCAAGACCAAGGTGCTGGCGGGTCTGACCTCTCACAAAGACCTTCTCTGTGACTTGCAGATGGCTGCCTTCTTCCTGCGTCCTCAGATGGCCCTTTCTGGCCCTCTCCCTCTCTGGAGCTGAACCCAGGTCTTTGTGTGGGGTAGGCAAGCCCTCTACCACTGAGCTGCACCCCCAGCCCTAAATTTCTTCTTTTATAAGACACCAGTCAGACTTTAGGACGCACCCTAGCAGCCTTATCTTAGGGGCTCTTTAATGGCCCTGTCTCCAAACAGTCCTGTCCTGAGGTGCTGGAGGTTAGGGCTTTACCCTGTGAATGTGGAGGAGAAGGGCACGATGCAGCTCATATATAGACCTTCTCTTGTTTTAGGGATTACCTATGCCTTGGGATTCTCTGCATGAGAGGCATCATCAGACAGATGAGTGAATGCGTTTGTGGTTCATGAACACTAGGAACAGGATACAATTACTTTGTGAGGTTTTTTTTTTGGTACTGGGAATCGAACTCAGGACCTCACGCTTGCCAGGCAGGCACTTGTGCCACTGAGCTATATCCCTGGCTCCTACAATTACTTTTTAAATGAACAGGCACAATGACCAGCTCAACTGGCTTTCCAATTCAATGACAGACAGTAGGAAAGGGTGGGGACCTGGATGCCTTGGACTTTCCTCATGGCTGAGGCACTGTTGAAAGAAACACAGGACATCTTCAGAAGAGCAGAAAGAGAAATACAATGGTAGCGTTCCAAATCGCAGACACTGGTATCTGCAAACAGCCTCCGTCGCTGTGAAACCAGGAAGTGGGTGGAGGACAGGGCTATGGAATTTGGAGAAGGCAGAGTTTTCCTTCCAACCTTGCTGAAGCACAGTTCGCAGTGCAGAACAGGACCCATTTTAAAGAGGAGATGGACAGAAAATCAGATCCACACACCTTGTTCAAGGAGCAGACCCTGCCTAGTATTCAGCAATGGGGCGGGCGGGGAGGGGATCCCCAAGGGAAAGTTTGTCGGCCTCACTTCTGCCTAGGGCCAATTCTGCATCTGAGGGTTCCAGGTTCCCGCCCATGCCATGTGACATGTTGCTGTGGGACAGTTGTGTTCCACACATAACCTTCAACATGAGAATTCAGACACTATCTTCATACATGACCTGGCAAGGATTGGTTGTAAATGCACTTTGTGTGTACCCTCGATGTTTGTGTGTGTGTGTGTGCGTCTGTGTGTGTGATACTGGGTCTTCACAATGAGCTACATCTCTAGACCTTGCTCCCTTGCTTCAGACAGGGTCTTCGCAAGTTACCCAGGTGGGACTCAAACTTGTGATTATCCTGCCTTAGAATATACTTTCTTTGAGGTTGAGGCAGGAGGATCATTGGGAGTTCCAGACCAGCTACAAAATGAGCTCAAGGCCAGCCTGAACTGCATAGCAAGACCCTGTCTCAAAAAGACAAAAAAAAAAAAAAAAC